>CAKALG010044598.1:0-12732 GCA_916700815.1 Helicolenus hilgendorfi
TTTTGAGTTCCCTCAGGGTATTGTCATGGGTGGGGGTGGGAGGTGGGTGGGATATATACTTGTCCAAACATGTTTATGCAATGGATTGTAAGAGTTGTATTAGCAAAATGTATAAATAAACTCTGTTTAAAAAACAAAACAAAAAAATTGGACCTCTATATTTGACCCATCGGTAACACTTTATAACAACCATCATTTATAAATGGTAAATTGATAATTGACCATACATTAAGACAATAATTAAAATTTAGTTAAGTTATTAGTTAAGTTAGTTATGATTTGAGCTTATTCTTTTCATACTAAATGCAGTACCTGTGAGGGTTTATGGACAATATTTGTAATTTTTTTTGTTGTTAATTGATTTCCAATGATAAATATATACATACATTTGCATAAAGCAAGCATATGTGCCCACTCCCATGTTGATAAGAGTATTAAATACTTACACAAATCTCACTTTAAGGTACATGGTGAACAGATAAAAAATGTGGGATTAATTTGGGATTAATCATGATTGGATATTTTAATCGATTGACAGCCCTAATAATAACATTATTGGAAGTTACGTGATATAATAATGAGAATAACAAGCAAGAAAAGTCCACTACAGGTGGTTGGGTCAAACCAACACCAAACTTTCCCCCAGGAGAACGCTGTTCATGTCCCATGTGAAACCTAGTAATTTTAAGCGTGGTGTTGTTGCGTTTTTTGTTTTGGTTTGTTTCAATTTACAACGGACCACATGTTTAAAACTGAATGTGTTTCCTTCCAAACATAAATGAGGATGCAGTTTAGTTCTATGAAAACGTAATTTTGTGGGAGAAAGGGTTGTCAGAAGAAGACATCCAGAGGCAATTTGATATAATGAGGTGAAATTCTTTTCTCATTTTGGCGCCTTAACCCTACACTATAACCACAAACACTGATACCACAACAACAAACAACTTTTTGGATCAATGGGACAGAATATCTGCATGAAAAGGGATTTCATTGATCTATTATTTTGGTAAAAATCTGTTTAACCAAAGACAATGAGACTCAACTGACTTAAGTACGTGTGAATCTGTGTGCGCATACTGGATGTATAATTATCTATGTGGGTACTTGTGTGTTAAGAGACGCAGAGAGGGGGAAGTTGAAAAGAAGCACTGGTGTGTTTGACAGAAAAAAAGTGGGAGAATTAATCTCCCATGAACTTCTAAGTACAGGTTTCAAAGGTTGAACAAGTGTGTGTCTGTGTGTGTGTGTGTGTGTGTGTGTGTGTGTGCGTCTGTGTGTGTGTGTGAGACAGAGAAAATGTAGGAGGATAAATCTTCCATGAACCTTTAAATCAAAGTACAAAGGTGGAACAAGTGCGTGCTTGTGCATAAGTCTGACTCTGTGTGTGTCTGTGTGTGTGTGTGTGTGTGTCGTCTACTAGATCCATTTCTCCCAACACACACACTTACTGTAGGAAAAAAAAAGCACTGACTGTCTGCGAGGATCATATGTGATTAATCCAGGGCATGTGCCTTGCTCGAGGGCACACATCAGCATGACGGATTAAAAGTATCAACGTAAATCCCCTTTTCATCACGAAGGCCTTAAACTGTGTCAGAAAAAGAGCAGCGACGCCATTGTTTCTTTCTCTCCACGCTCTCTCATCTTGTAGAAGTTTTTTTTTTCTCTCTCTCTCTCTCTCTCTCTCTTGAAAAACTCCAAGAAGAGAAACTTTATCGGTATTACCGGCAAAGACGTGGAAACTTTCAGAAAAAGGCATCGCAAATTAGCAGATTAGCATCTAAGCACACTGCTTAGTTGAAATGAAAATTGAAAAAAAAAAAACATTTCATAAGGAGTGTGTGTGGGCATACAGTATGTCTTTGTTGTACCTTACAATAGCTGAATGACGACCCCCCCTCCTACTCTTTTCAAACACACTCCCCCCCTGAGGTCAGATTTGAACTGACACCCCGCTTTACTTCCTCTCATTTCCTCTCCGACACGCCAGCGTCCTGCAGCCCTCCCAGCCTGCCCTCTCTAAAAGCACATTATCAGCCACTTACCTCTATTTAGCACAGCATCGATTAACAATGGACTAACATAGAATGTCACCAAACGCCCCGGTCGATGCCCTTTTCGTTAGCTCCCATGCTAATGTCCCTGGCCATTTGTTGGAACATGCTAATGTGCTAATCAGAGCGGAAGAAATGTTTAGCCTTAGGGGGCGAAGTTCTGGCTACACCGTGGTCCTCTGGCACACACACACACACACACACACACACACACACACACACACACACACACACACACACACACAGGTCACTCACGGGGACATTACCTCGACTTACAGATTCCCTGGAGGGTCACCTTAGTCTTACTCACAAGAGTCAGAATCACATGTAAATATGATGGTGATTTCCAGCAGTTACAGCTACTGTATAGAAGATGTACAGTATATATAACACTGGGTCAATATTACATACTGTATAAAAGTGTATGTGAGATATATGTGTTTGGTTTACAGCGGTGTCGACGAAAGAGTCGAGAGGTGAACGGTGACGGATTGTTCTCTCTGGTGCTGCTGTGGAAGAATTGTCTCTGCTCACGAGGCATGCTGCTTATCCATCATGCATGCATGTGAGGACACATTGTTATGTCTGCCTACACATCTGTTTGCTCTATACATGCATGTACAGATGTCTTGGCATCATGCGAGTACAATTGTACTGTATGTGTTGCGGAAGTATTCACGTGTGTTACGAGACAGAAGAGGCCAAGCGTAAGGATGGCTCTCGGGGTTAACTTTGACTGACCTCACTGTTAGGATGTTAACAAAGAAGTGAACAAATACTCTTAAAGATCTATGCAAAGCAGAAATCAAAAGTTTCAAGTCTTGAAACCAGGGGGCTGAGAGAGATTTTAGTTTTAACATATTTATTCTATTTAACATTCAAGATAAACATGCCTCACCAAATGGAAAGATGGCATAGTGAAGTAGGTTTTGCAGTGTTTACACGTACCGTAAATTCCGGACTATAAGCCGCTACTTTTTTCCCACGCTTTGAACCCTGCGGCTTATACAATGATGCGGCTAATCTATAGAGTTTTACGGGCTAACGGCCCGGCTAAAAAGCACTGCTCGTTTTGGACAGCACAAATTCACCTCGAGACGAAAGTGACACTGAGAGCGAGAACGACAGAGAGACTGTCGTGTAACTGCCGTGTTACAGGCATTGTTCAGAAAACAAGCATTTCGTTAATTAAAAAAAATAAAAAAAAACTTTATTTGTACCATCTTTCTGTGTAAATATCTCATGTTACAACGTGGATCCCTGCGGCTTATAGACAAGTGCGGCTTATATATGTACAATTTTTTTTTTCTTTTTAAATTTAGTTGGTGCGGCTTATATTCAGGTGCGCTTAATAGTCCGGAATTTACGGTAGTTTGTTTCTATATTTAGTTAAGAAATCAAGTTTATTGAAATGTTAAACATTTCAAGGTCATTTGTCAGGATATAAAATTTAGGCTGCATGTACAGGCCTGTGAAATGTGGCGATCACACACTGCCACTATAGAGCCACCTGATATAGAGGTTCCTGATAAAGCAGCATTTATCCACTTTGTTTTGGTTGACAGCTCAAAATTTCGAGCCAGGCCGTACAGTCATCAGCGTGGTGCCCAGAAAAGATCCTTGAGAGATTTAACTCTGCTAAGATAAGTAGGTGGCTGCTGTTGATGGATATCGGAGACAGTTATCACTAACACCGGCACACAGGAGATCGAAAGACAAGTATGTGGCTGCCTAGCAACAGCAAAACGCCTTTTGCTTTTGCCTTTTGCTTTTGCTTTTTAAGAATTCACTTGGAGTTTTGTTTATATTGGACTTTTGGAAGTTATTTGTCAACGACTGGAGGTCATAGTCCGCGCACCGTTTTGTCTGCCACTACATCACTGAGACTACTACCCAGACTGCTGAGACCATTTTCCTCGAATAAAACTCGCAGCAGTCGCCGACAAAACCACACCTTTTGCTTCTGTCTGATTTTAATGCAGCATAGCGCTTCTTTTTCACCCGCTTGTCTCTGGCAGTTTTTCATTGGATCTGACACCGAACACAACCTGTAAAACCCCTGCATCAGCAATGTCGGGTAGAGAAAGAGGAAGAGAGAGAGAGAGCGAGAGAGAGAATAAAATGGTGTGACAGAAGTGAGCAGAGAATGAGAAAGGCAGACAGATGGCAAAACAGAGAAAAGCAAAAGAGAAATGCTTGTTAGCACCTCACTGGCCCAAATAAATATAAGATGACACACCTGACTGATAATTAGTCTCAAGGGCTTCAGTGCCTCAGTGTGTAGCAGAGAGAGAGTGTGTGTGTAGGCATGTGTAAATGTGGGTCTGCGAGCGTGTTTATAGGTTATGGTGAAACTCAAACTGTTTGTGTGTGTGTGTGTGTGTTTGGGAGTGTTTGTGTGTAATGGAAAGGAGGGCAGAGGCCTTTGCATGTGTCCAAGCTAATGGGTATCCTGGCACACATAATCAGAACCGTTAATCACAGAGAGAGGAGAGAGAGAGAGAGAGAGAGAGAGATAGACTGAGAAACAGAAAAAGAGGTTTCCACCGATGCTAAAATGAGGAGGCGAGGAGAGAGAGAAAGAGGTCGAAAAGTCAATAGTGGCAGAAAGGGAGGCTGCGGAAGGGTGAAATGGGACAGAGCTGTCATTTCATCTAATAGGTGACCTATTTCATCTGTTGTTTGTTGATTCTATCTTTGGCAATAAGCACCTCCGTTCTCTATCTCATGCCAAAAAAGCACCTTTGAATTTAATTACAGGAGAGATCGAAAAGGAAGCAGGAAAAAAAGTGAGAGGAAGACGGAGAGACAGAGGGATGGAAATGGATTTCACTGGTAGTCAACGAACTTGCGTCATTGGCCGGGCTTAAGTCAATATCCAATCTGAAAAACAATTATCTTAAGTCTTACATATTGTTCCAGTTCAGACCAATATTTGTACACATGGGGAAATATGCCGGTAAAATACCACAGTGTATAAAACAGATTTCTGGCATATCCACACACACACTATCCTCCAGTTCTGTCTCTTTAAATGCACATTAGAAGTAAAACACACACACCTCTCCTCTCCTTATAACACCACCACTTTCTCGGCTTTAGGGCGATGCTTTATTGTCCCCGCGTGCTATTTATGGATTCTGTTGTTTGTCCATTCCCCCTCGTGTTTAGTTTGATGTTATGTGCTCGGTTGTTGTCTTCTAGTTTTCCTCTAGGGGTGAGATATTTTTGCAGCACCAATTGGGGTTTTTATGTCTCACCTGCACAGATTGCACATCCTCTTTTTTTTCCCAGGCTTTGCCATTTGTTCATGCAAATAAATGAAGCCATAAAACAATAGCTACTCTCTGAGCAAAACAAATCAAGACATGGACCCAGAGGCTGCTCTTGGTCTTGAGGAGACAACAGAACATTACCGCTTCTTCCTGAAAAAAGGTGAAAGAAAACACAAACGTTTTCTCTCAACATTATCATGCGGCTATGAGCATAAGGGGATTAAGAGCTAAAGTGAGGAACATACTATTAGAGCAAATGTTTGTTTTTCTGGTCAAACAAAACGAGAATATAATTTCCCTATGCATGCCACGGCTTTGTCCTTTACATATGTCAATGCCACCTCTATTAATTAGCTCCCCAAAGGCTAGACGTGTTTATTCTGTCATAAGAGAGTCACAGATAGTGTCACACATAAATCAGCCCGAAGGCTACGTTTCATAATGACGTCTCTTTAGGAGTCCAATCTGCTGTTGTGCCTTTACGGGCAATAAGTGGTATTACTGAGCTGGAAAATGGATACAGTATTAGGACATGCTCATACACACACACATACAGTATGTGATTTTGTGATCTTCTTGCCTTTATTTGACAGAGATAGTGATATCATGAAAGGGGGAAAGCGGATTCAAACTCCACTTTTAACACGGGGGGACAGACCGGGTTTGTTTCAGTCACTCGCGACAAGCAAACTGCCCCGTTAATGACTCTTTTGGTTCTGTATTTTTTATTACAACCCGCCCTCGGCATCGGAAACCGACGCACGGAAACAAGCTTTAGCGGCAAACCGGGCCACACGCAGCGTTATTCAACGGTCCGGGCAAGTGACGTAGTATTAATAGCACCAGAGTCCGCTCAGGACGGGTAATGGACGGGTCAAACAAACACAGGACTTTCAACCAGGACACCGGTGTTTGTGTCCTGTGTGAAACTAAAAGTAACGTTGATTTATTTTGTCACGTCAATCTTTAGTTACGTGACTTGTCGGTATCGTCCATCCTGTGAGTCACGTGAGTCGCTAGTCAACCAAGACCGTTTCTTAACCCTATTTAAGTGGTTGTGTTGCTAAACCGAACTTCCTGTGAAAACGGAAGTTTATTTTGAAAGGACACTATACATGTAACGAGCTTATATTGACAGGCTGTACCTGGTCCGTCCAAAAGTAATGCAAGAGGGGTACCCCGTGCGTCGGTCTCCGATGCCGAGGGGCACTGATGGAGTGGTGGTATTTGACGAGTTGGGAGTGAGATTGTGTAGTTTAATACCACCCGCCTAGCTCTGTGGTTTAGAGCAGTGGTTTTCAACCTGGGAGTCGGGTCGCAAGATCATTTCCGGTGGTCGGCAGATGGTTGTGGAGAAAATAATGAAATAACATTTTAAAAATAAAATATCTTATTTTAGTATTATTTTATTGAGTGAGTTTGTTAGAGTCAAAGTGTGCGTGCACGTGAGTTTCAGACAAAGGATTTCCGGCGGGTCACGGGGACAGAAAAAGTCACAGAACGCATCAAAAATCCACAGCGCCTGGAGCACATTGGACAACGCCTAGGGGCTAGCTGTTCAAACTAACAAAACCGTTATCACAAACAAAGCATTATTTATTTCGCCTACATTTATTAATCAGAGTATTCACCATCATCACTCAATAAGGTAGAGAACGACTGGTTTAGAGAACATCATAGATCCAAGACTAAACTGACAGAAGGGCGGCACTCAGAGAAAAAGTCGCAATCACAAATCCGTCTGCTACTTCAGCACCACGGACAGCGCCATGGATTTATCAATACGCAGCACTGTTGAGCTACTGATACCTGTGTTTCAGAGCCATAGATTCTAACTGGCACAAACCTCAGTCAGATAAAAGATCAATAAGTCAGGAAGACCAGACTAACGCATTCAACTAAACAACCCCTCTGTCCTGCACTCTCTCTGCTACGAGGGGATGGAGAGGGGCGATGTCAGCTTAACAAGGGGGATGCATTTTGGTCATTTTGCTAACAAGGGGGATGGCATCCCCCCTCAAATCTCCTACTGCACACACACATACTGCATATACACACACACACACACACACACACACACACACACACACACACACACACACACTCACTCACAAACCAATCAAGCCACTTTTTCACAAAATAAAAACTGTGTGTCAGGCACACAGCCTTTATGATTGATTGTAAACAATAGCTTTAGTCCTAGCAATCTTTTTCTTTGTGTGTGCAAGCGAGGGGGTGTATATGTGTGTATTTGTGTGTTGATTTGTGTGTATATGTGTGTGTGTGTGTGTGTGTGTGTGTGTGTGTGTGTGTGTGTGTGTGTGTGTGTGTGAGAAAGGCAAGGTAATTAGGTAATCAACAGCTGTGCCAGACAGACAGGAAGCAGCTTGTTAAGAAACTGAAACGGAGATGGAAATAGATAATGAGAGAGAAGGAGAGGTAGAATGAGCCACATATAAACACAAGGAAATAAAGAAAAAGAAAAAAAAAAAGGTTGAAAAACAGGAAGAGAGCATGAGAGAAGGACTGAGAGAGTGATGGAAAGATGAAGGGGGTAGTAAGAGAGGAGAGGGACAGTGAAGCATCAGACGTGAGGACAGGTGCTGTTGTCAGCTACGAAACACATTTTAACCTTTTATTGACAGGAGGAACCAATTACTGACGACGACAAGGGGAGGAAGATTTTCACCGTCACACCAGGAAGCACAAACAAACCTACGTGGAAAAGTATTATTGTTATTTTTTCATTGTCAAACACCTGATGTTTCGCTCTGTGGGCGGGATGATGTGCCAGCTCGTGTGTGGATAAAGGCGGAGCAGCAGGAAACCGGGGGTTAAAGCTCCAGGTCTCAGAGAGCGTAGGTACTGCCTTGAATCCCAAAATGGTGAAAATGTGGGCGGAGGAAAGTGAAGGAGAAATAAGCCAAATTTGAGATTTACAGAACATTATGTCCTTATTGATTTCCTATCTGCTTTTACTTGACCTCAATACGAAAGTCCATGAGGTCAAGAAAAGAATTTAGGAAGATACAAATACTTAAAAAAACGTATCGCCTTAGAGAAAGATCAATTGGTGTCCACGACTGTGGCCAAGCACCAGCCAAAAATCTATGGATGTGTACAGCCTATAAGACACAATAATAATTATCACCTTCCTGTTGCCAAGCGATTGAACCTGTTTGTCCTAGACTAAAGGAAGCCGACGAGTGAAGCACCTTTCTTTAGTATTTAAAACATCCAGTCAGGTGTTATTATGGCTGTTGTTTAGATGTTCTAGAAGTTCTTCACTGCTAATGATTACAGTAGAGCTGCTAAGAACAGACCTGCCGACTCTGTCTAGATTGTACATTTATTTGTCAAGAACATTTTGAGGAAAGAGTAATGGCTGTGTGGATTATGTTTACTGGCAACAGTAGGAAGTGGGAGTACATTTCTGTACTGCATGTACGTTTTTGGATGGTGCTCAGGGTACAATGGAGGGTTTTGATACCAGAGGACAAGAGTTCTCAACCCTAGACTCCCACATGTGGTTAGGTTTAGTGTTGTAGTCAAGACCACTTAAACTGAGATCAAGACCAAGATCAGAGAGTATAGAGACTGAGACTTTGAGGGGTTGAGACCAAGTCAAGACCGGACCAGTGCGAGTCACACATTGCTTGACACACTTAACGGTAAAATGTGGAACATGCAAACCAGAGGCACTCCTCAAATTGATCTGGAAGACCCACTTTCTGATAAAAACACCCACAGAAAACAAATGAAGATTCCTCTGCATTCTCCTCGTTTATTGCCATATATACTGTAAATGTGTGTTTGTATGTTGATTGATTGATTGGCTTACAAGACACTGGACTATAACAACAACCAAGATGATCACGTGACCAATGATAACATACAGTTCCCCAAATTCAAAGAAAGAAAGTAAATGAGAAAATGTCAGAACATTCAATTTCCCTAACAAAATACATGTATAAGTGTACTATGAGCAATGTCTTGATAAAGTAATCAAAGGCTATTACAGAGGTGAATTTTCCTTTGTTTTTTATGAGCAATCACAGTAATGATGACCGATCTTGAATACTATAACACTAAGTTTAGGTAATAAACTGATTTTTATTTTAGGTAAAGATCTTGGTTTTGGTTATTTGTTAAATCAAAGTTTAAAAAACACGTCTTGACTTCTCTCCCTAATTTAAACCCGGTGCTTTGACCGCCTAAACATAACCATAAAAGATTAATATCATGCTTTAGTTGCTATGAACGGATATTGCATTGAAAGAGCAGATATTGTAGGAAAATAAATTAAATGACAGGAGGAGCACTGAAAGGATGTAGAGGTAAAACATTTAATTTCAGCTGTCTGAACTCTCTGACAAGCTCCTGCTTCAGTCAGAGCACGCCTCGGCCAGAACAATGTGCCGGCCCCGTCCATACAGCTGCTAAATAGCATTTAGATGATATGGAAATAGCACTTACTCAAAATACAATTGAGGATATAATGAATGTCAGAAGATCATGTCACAAGACAAGTGACACCAGCGCCGGATGCGTGAATGCTTGACTGCACAGGTTTTTAATTCTGTGTCCATTTCAATATTAATGTAATCTATGTAACCTGTGAGACCTGCTGATATCAAAACTTTGTATAACTCACATAAAGTTAGCTGCTTGCACATCGCCAAGCAGCCATGACTGCAGCAGAATATATTAAGGTGAAGATGCATTGACCAGACTGGACTCAGCTGTCCCTATTGGTATATATAGATGGTGCAATTGATAGAAATATTCAATTTTTCCTCATACAACGGTTCGTATGATATCTTTCGAAAAGTTATTCCTCATTTTTCGTTCGTTTTCCTATGTCCAACAATATGTGACAATTTCTGCTCATTACATGCATACAGTATTTTCAAAATAAACATCTTCACAGGAAACAACTTGGTTAGGTTTAGGCAACAAAATTACTTACTTCGATTTAGGAAAAGATTGTGGTTTGGGTTAAAATAACTCCGGAAGTTGCGTAACTTAAGTACATAAGTTACGTGACAAAACAACGTTGACTTCTGGTTTCATACGGGGTACAAACAGCGGTCTCTTGGGCAAAAGTCTGATGTTTTTGGTTAGGTTTAGGCAGCAAAATTACTTAGTTAGGTTTACGAAAAGATCGTGGTTGGGTTAAAATAACTCCGGATGTGGCGTTACTTAAGTACGGAAGTTAAGTGACAAATAAATCAACATTGACGTCTGGTTTCACACGGGGTACGAATACTTTTTCCTGGGCAAAAGTCAGGTGTTCTTTGACCTACCCAACCATCCCGATCTCCTCCCTATGCAGAGTTTGCCACTCTTTATCCTTCCTGGTTCGCTATTCAAAAACAGCCTGAAATATTGGTGGCCATGCCGGAAGTAACAAAGCCGTGGTGTAAATGGCTCTTTGGATAACTTTTTGCAGGGAGAAATAAACTGGCACACAGGAAGTGATGTGTTTTTTTTTGGGCAGAAGCAACAGAAGTTTAAATCAAAGAAGAACTGGGTCATTAGTGCCTTAAATGAACACCAGAAACATGGCGTCTTTGTCAACAGGAAGCTCAGGGGATGTGATACCAAGCTGTGACGGCATTTGATTGGCAAGTCGTCTCCTGGAAACATTACATAAAATGAATAAATAAATAAATTGATTTTATTTCCTCTCCCTTCCCAGCTCTCAAAGGAATTGTCCAACCTTAAAACAAACCACTATGCATTGACTCTTAACCTTTGTCATTCGCTCTTTCTCCATCATTCCCTCATTGTTAGCTGGATGTTAAGAAGACGCGTGTTCACAGGAGCCTCAAAGCAAAGAACATTGTCTAATCTCCCAACTCCCCTCTCTCCTCCGATCCCCACCACGTCTTCCTCATCCTTCTTTTTCCTTGCTCTCCAAGTGTGGAAAGACAACCAGGCAAAGAAAACAGCTGCCCGTCTCCTCTCTCTCTCTCTATCCTTTACTCCCTCTGTTTCCCCTCCTCCCGCTCACTGCTAAAAATACAGGCATTCACCAGAGCCATGAAAGAAAAAGGACGTAGAATTGGCTTCTCCCTGCCCCTCCTTCCCACCATCCTCCTCCTCCTCTCTCTTCTCTATAAGCTGGCCATTAAAGTGAAAAACACTCAAAGATGTCGATCCTTCCCTCCCTCCACCGCTCTCCTCCTCTCCCAGCATGGTTTTACAAAGTTGTGGTTTAAACAGCGTGTCATTCCTCTTAGCCTCAGTTTCCTGCACATCAGTACTTCTTTCAACAGAGTTTTTACTCCTTTTCTATTTTCTGTCTTTATATTATCGGGGTGTCAAAGAGGTCACTGGAGTCCCCACCACCCTATTATTGTTCTCTCCACTGAGATTATTATGATTGACATGAAGGCCAATAATGTCTTGAACACATTAATGCAATATATGATTTTTAAGGTTGTAGCGGGCTCAGTTTTGTAAAAAAATGTGTGATTATTTTGCGTGATTGACTATGGACGATCCTGCGATTAATCACAAATAATTTAATCGATTGACAGCCCTAATTGTTATATATGAAGTGTATGACCAAACTTGCTTTGTTCCCTAAATTCTTCTCCTCCCAGACCTATTTTCGTCCCAAAGTTGGTCATTCAAAAGATTCACCAGCCCCCTAAAAGCCAAGAATGCTGCATTTCTTCTACGTCCCCCCTTTTCTTCACTCCTCTGTCCCCTCTCTGCCCGTTGAAAGACAATCTTTCGTTCCACATTCTAACAAAGTAAAGCAACTTTTTTACTTCTTTTTCCCTTTTCCTTTTCTTCTTCCTGCGGATCCTTTTAGCCTCCTCCTGGGAGACGGAGGCGCTCGGTCCCCTCAGTTTGTTTGTGTCGTTCGTTCGCTCGTGCATGCTCGAGAGCTCTCAAGTCAAGGACACAAGCTCAGTTTTTGATTTACACGATGAAAAGAATTAATTAAACAGCAGCAATGGGACCCTGGGGTTCCCGTCGCCTAAGGAGGGTAGGAGGGCGAAAAGCAGGAGGACAGAATGAAAGAATGGAGCTGGTTGGGAAAAAGGGAAGGACAGGAGGAGAGAGAGAGAAGAGGGGTTGGGTGAGAGAGCTAAAAGGAGGACAAGTTGTGTGGTGTGAAAGAGAGG
Source organism: Helicolenus hilgendorfi (assembly GCA_916700815.1). Classification (NCBI taxonomy): domain Eukaryota; kingdom Metazoa; phylum Chordata; class Actinopteri; order Perciformes; family Sebastidae; genus Helicolenus; species Helicolenus hilgendorfi. Next base: position 12,472 of record CAKALG010044598.1, read on the forward strand.
GAGGACATCCGGGACGCAGGGAGGGAAGGAATGGGAATAAGAGAGCAAACAGAGCGAAAAAGAAATTCAGAAAGGGACTGGGATATCTCCAACGTTTGTATGTGTGTGTGTCGACGAAGAGGTGTCAAACACGTATACGCACACTCACCCACACAAGGGACAGGGAGTTAGTGTTAGCATCGGCACCGCCGCTCGCTCTATGACACTGTTCATCTCTAAGGAGGGGGACTCGAACACGCCGGGTCCGCGTAGGTCGCCTTA
>CAKALG010044601.1:0-24055 GCA_916700815.1 Helicolenus hilgendorfi
AGGCTTTGAAATCATCTTTATGCTTCAGCTGGATGTTTTATGTACATTTATAAAGTTGTTGGTGTAAATTTACCTTAGAAAAATAGATAAATAAGAACCTGCCACGGTTAATTTACTTTCAATTATAACTTGCTTTGATGTACCCATGTGTTCTTTTTTTTTAATAGAAAAAGGTTATTCAAAGTACATATTGGAGCAGCAAAGAAAATCTTCCTGAGTGAATATTTTAGAATGCATATAGCGCTCATGCATATAATGCCACAGACTTGCAGAGCCGCTCTCACAGCCTTGTGCACACTGAAGGTTAGTTGTGGTTAAAGGTAGAGGAGGCCTGAGAATGAGAGATCGTCAAGAGTATTTTTTTATTTATCATTTCAGAATGTGGAAGTTCTAAGATATATACCACATCCCTCACTTTAGGGTATTGCAGCCTCAATTTCTTTAATTTGTCACGACGTTGTTCCGCTGTTCTGTTGTACCCACGCGCATGCAAATACTCCCGAACTATCCCATAAATCTCTGCATTTTTGTGAGTATTGTCTATTTGGGCTTGGATGTTTTCGTTTGCCCAAATTTCAATCAAGCATTGAATTTCTTCGTTAGACCAGAAAGGTCTTTTCGCTGCCATGTCTGAGCTGTACAGTCGCGTAATCATAACAATGCATTCTAAATAGCGGTCCACTTCCGTGTTTTGGTACGGTTTGCTTTCACACCTGATGCAAACCGTACTCGAGTACGCATGATCCGTACTCCAGACCACCTCTTCAAGTGGACTGGAGTACGGATCGACGAACCGTGCACGAGTACGGTACGGAGCGTTCACACTAATCAATCAAACTGGACTTTGGGGACAAGCGTACTCGGATCTGGGCCTGGGTCCCTGATGTGAAAGCACCCTAAGATAAACTCTGTTGGCCAGCTGGTTCAGGTACATTAGACACATAACAATGTATGATAAAAAAAAAAAATACAGTGTGCCATCTTTCTGGAAATGCCTTTTTTTTTATGAAACTTGTAAAATGTTTGAAGTTTCTTTAATTCAATAATTATTGTCATTGTTGTGTTTCCGGTACTTTCTCAGTTTCCATGGTGAGAGGAATGCAAGCTTTGTGATGTCTCCTGCGGTATTTCTTGTGTGATTTATATAATCTGTGAAGAGAGGAGTTTCAATCTGGACCTATTGTGGCAAAACAGATTGGACAGAGCTTGAACATTCTCACTTCATCTGCAGTGTAAACTGCAGTCTAAATAGCCAATAGCAGTATTTCAGAGGAATGGTATTCACAAAATGTGAATCAAATCAACCTAATTCTTTTAACTTTATGTTTTTTCCCCCTTTGTTCAACTTGAGCCAAGACTGTGAGTGCCTGTATTCGTATTGAAATAGATAATGGCACATTTGTTTAATATCTATTTAAAAGGACTAAAGCCAAACATCCCAAAGAGAAAAAAAACAGAAACAAAAGCCAGCTTCAGTTCTCTGGGTGTAACAGATGAACAGACACTTTGAGAGAAGCCCAGCACTCCCTTGGTGCAAGAGCACATCCGGACTCCAAATTCATCCTCATTAGTTTCCCATGATGAGTTTAATGAGCACCTCGTTGGGAAGGTTTTGCTTGGCCCACTGTCCTCTGGGTCCTCTGGCATCGCAAGGCCCGCGAGAGCCTCTCACATAGAAGAACCCGATGAAGCGACATCCATCATCAAACAGAGGCGAGAGAGGAGATGGCGAAAGAGAGACAGAACGAGGTAACAAAAACCCACACAGAGAGAAGACGGAGAAAGCGAGGGGGAACGACAGCAGATGGAGTTGAGAGAGGGTCTCCCAGCGGATGAGGGAAAAGGGGAGAGCTCATGATTAGCAAAGCCACATCCATCATCCTGCAGAGGAAAAAGGTGCAGAAGGAAAAGGAGAAACAGCCAGACAGACACAAAAAGTGACGAGAGAAAGCAAAAAAAGCCTTGAGAGGAATCACATTTTTGTGACAGAAAGCAAAAAACGGTGCGGAGAGTATGATGTAACTCAGCGCTTGGCAGCCACTGATGTACAAGAACACAACAAAGCGTAAAAGTGGCAAATATTTGCTTAAAGAAACTACATATTCCACAAACCAATAAGATCAGTTTTCAGTAGATATTTGTTTATTACCAACTTCTGTTATATTGATTGGCTGTGTCAACTGAACACGACTCGCTCCACATACAGAACTAATGATTATATGGGGAGGAAATTACAATCTTGCAAGGTGGTGCACCCACCTGCTACTCAACATCAGCAAAACCAAGGAGCTGATGGTTAATTTTAAGGGAAAGAAAAGGGGGCGAAGACACACACCTCTGTCTATAGCAGTGGAGCTGAGGTGGAGGAGGTGAATAGTTTTAGGGTCCTGGGAGCATCACAGAGGGTCTGTCATACCCTACTGTCCTCGAGACATTGTTAAAGTTGTAGGACGCAATGCAGTGGTAGCAACCTGTCAATCATAAGGTAGCCCCGCCCTAAAGCATCCCCTGCTTTATGATCTATTTGACTCTAAATGAGACCATAATTTACTACATGAACATCATGCTGTATTGAAGAAGACTTGAAACTAGCGATTGAGACCATAAACTCATGTTTACAATGTTTACTGAGGTAATAAATCAAGTGAGAAATAGGCTAATTTTCTCATAGACTTCTATACAATCAGACTTCTTTTAGCAACCAGAGGAGTCGCCCCCTGCTGGCTGTTAGAAATAATGCAAGTTTAAGACACTTCAAACATAAATGAGATACGCCCAAATTGAAGTAGAATGCTCGTAAATTATAATCCTTGCTAAACAGAAAAAGGACATAGTGCAGAAGTTATATCAGGGACATTTGGGCATTGAAAAAAACAACAAAATGACTGGCAAGAGAGGCTGTGTATTGGCCAGGCATCAAAATGTACAACATGCATAACACAACAGAGCAGACACCAGAAGGAGTCCATGATCGATGATCGGGACCATGATCGATGTCCTCGCCCAGCAGCCATTGGAGAGAGTCAGTGCGGATCTGTTCCATTTTTGGAGGAAATTAATACTTGTTTGTTAATTGTCTGTTTTTCCAAACTATCCTGAAATTGCTCATCTCACAAGCCTGACAGCTAGAGGGGTGGTGAAGCTCATGAAGTCAATATTTGCACGACATGTGAAACTACAAAGGCGAGATGAGTTCAACCATAAGGCAGTAAGTCCACATTTCCCCCAGGGGGAAGTCAAGACAGGCCAACGGGAGAGTCGAAAAACAGGTGCAAATAATAAAAAAAATAAAAAAAACTCATACCAACGGTGATGACATTTCCCTGGCATTACTGGCATACAGAACAGACCCACTTGAAAGTGGAAAGGATTCCCATGGGTGGTAAATTGCAAACACAAGTGCCGGGGGGTTAGAGAGCGACCACAGGAGGAAATACTGAGACAGATGAAACACTGTAAGCAACTCCAAAAGGGATATTTTATCTGAAACCAGCAGGCTTCCGTAGGGAGGTCATGGTTGATACGTCATGAGTATTTGACTGAATAAAGTTTAGTACATTAAATGGTGGTCAGTCGTCAGTCATTACGGATATTATTATTAAGACACATCCATGAATCTGCTTAGAAATCATTGAATAGATTATGCTCCGTTTAACTCCCGAATTGGCCACAGAGTAATTGCATTTTTAAGCTTTCACTATTAAATCCAGTGATAGTTTTCTGTACATATATGGGTACATAGCAAAGTAGTTGTAACTTATAGTTAACTCACTGACTCCATTGCAACATTACACTTCCTGATTACGTCTCCTAAAGCCCCCGAATTAAAGGGAACTCCAATTCCAAAACCTAGAGCACGATTATCCTAAATAAAGTCTCAAAATCCATTAATATTAACTTTAATTTGAATTTTTCATGCTGCACTATTAATATTGCCAGTTATAGTTGTTAGAGCTAGAGGGGAAATGGAATAGACCTTTTTTCTCAGGAGACATTGCGTGCATGTTTGCACGCAATGATCTCACGTGTTTCATCTGTGGTTAAGAGTATGATTTTGAAGAACAATGCAGCCAAACCAACCTATTCCACTGCAGCACGTATAAAAGAACATGAACTATGATGACAGCCTCAGCCGACTACTCTCCCATCCCCACAGACTGAATTATCAGCAGCTAAAGGCTAAAAGGTGGAGTTAAACCCAGGGGTAATACTATATTTCTTTAAAGCTCTAGAGACGGCTGGTTGGCTCTTGGGTTTCAGGGCTTTGAAACTTAGTACTTTTGGGAAACCAGCGGTGAAATGCAGTCTCTCATACTGGGATATGGTCTCATAAAAAAATAATGCTCCTCCTCAGGCATGGCCCTGCTGGTCATTCTGAAGTCTGGGCTGAAGGTTTATAAGGTGATGGTGCTTTCTTCCCATCACACCTGCTCTCCACAGGCTCTGGCTTTTACCTACTTGTTTTACCTGATTTACAGATTTGTCACTTTAATTTTGTTAAAGAACGCTGCTCTATTTCACAACAGTTTGTAAGCCACGGACACAGGAGGTCAAGCTAAATGAATTTTACAGCAAAAACACAAAGAAATACCTAGTTCCTCACTACTTTGTTCAAGCCGCCTCTTCTGCTTCATTCCTACATATCCCAGAGTGCTTACCAGCAACATTCAGAGAGCAGGCGTGATCTTGCTGCTGATGTAAGTGAAGAGTTCAAACCTGAGAATGTAAGAGAGTGGGAACATTTCCAGTCAACAAAACTGCTCTCTCTGCACCAAGATGCATTTCTCTCTGTGTGATTGTTACACATATGTTTGAAGTCTGCAAAGACGTCCTTGATCTTTGACTCAGAGACGCTTCACAAAGCAGAAAGTGTTACATAAATGTTTCACACAGCTGAAAACAAGACTATATTTGCTTTTATGCTATTTTTAAAATATGCACATTGTTGTGTTTCCAACATTTGGTCAAATATTGCAGCATCCGAGGCCTGAAGATTGAACAAGGCCTGTAGTTCTACTCCTCCCTGTTCCTTCTATTGTTTTAGTAAAGTCCCTCCCTGTTTTCTGTTGCTTCTGTTTGCTGTTCATTCAAACACAATTTGTATCTTCATATGGTTCACTTCAGGGGTTCAAAGGCAACAAAACCATTTCGTTAGGGTTGAAAAAACATCATGGTTCATGCTGTTCTCATACATCATTCGTAGCTATACCTACGAAAAGTAAATGCACTGTAATTCGTATACAATTTGTATGTAATCCACGTAATTGTGAACCAGTATAAATAGCAGCGGACGCCGTGCAAGGAGGTTAGGGTTGATGGTTGGGTCAAAAAACACAACACTTTTGCCCAGGAGACCGGTGTTTGTGTCCCGTTTGAAACCAGAAGTCAATGTTGACTTATTTGTCATGTCACTTCGGTACTTATGTTATGTCACTTCCGGTGTGGTGTAACTTGACCATGATCTTTTCCTAATCCTAACCAAGTTGTTTTCCGTGAAACCAGCAGTTTATTTTGAAAGGACTTGAGCGTAAATTGACGCTGGACATTTGTAGGAAAACACACAGAAGAAGAACTTTTCATAAGAAATCATACGAACTGTTGTATGAGAATACGTTGCATGGTTTGGCTTAAAATAAGGGTTAAGGTAAGCTACGGATGTAAGGTCAGGTGACACAGTGACCTAGCGTCACGTGACATAACGTGGGCAGTAAAGATCACTCAACTTTTGGTTTCACGCGGGACACAAACACCCCCTGATTCCCAAGTCTTTATTCATTTTGTAGTGACCCCTGCTTTTATATGTATAAGTGCTCTTATTTGTGTATTTAGGGTATTCACAGGAATAAAGACCAAACAATAAAAAGTGAAAGCCATGTTTAAAAACACATGTGGCAAACGCAGATTTTGTTTCTGTGTGGGAATCAAACCATCCAATGACAACCATTATAGGTCTCATTTAAACCTTTTTTTAAATGCAGCAATAACCCACGCATCTCTATGTTGTACAATTTAAATTGCCTGAAACCATCATTTGTTGTTCCATGCTCATAAAGTAATTACGTATGTGTGTGCAGATTGAAGTTTCAATTTAAGAAAGTGCTGCAGATAATTGTATTTGCAACCTTTAAATGAAGTTATAAAACTGAGAATTGCTAGCACCGTTCTCTCCAATCTCATGGGCTCCTTGTGCCTGATAGAGTGAACACAAGTACCATTAGAGCCCTGGTGAATTGGTTGGAATTAAAAGGGATGTTTGTCATTGCCCGTGAAGTCAAGCATTTGCTTAGTTGAGCAAATTCGAGTAAACCCAGTTTACCGGCGTTATGTCGCCTGTAGCAGAGAACACGACTGAGCAAAAAAAAAGAAAGAAGGAAACAAATAAATTAATGAAGCAGATGACAAACTGATGGAGACGAAAGAAAAAAAAATGTATATGCAGGAGGACCTCTGAGCAGCTTGTGCCAGGCGAGAAAAGAACCTGCAGGGGGTTATGCAAATGCCCGAGTCGTAGCCTGTCAAGAAATCCGAATTCAGCTCAAGCACGTGTCCGCGCTCACCCTCTGTGGAGTCCTTACACGCTTTATTATTCATTTCCAGGCATCACTTGTGGCTCCTGGCCATATTTTTAGAGAGCAGAGAGGGAAACATCCTTGAAAGGCGTCGGGCAGCGAGACGGCGAGTAGTGTTAGCACTTCTGCTCACTCCAAAAGGCGTTACCAATCCCTGCGGACGAGCGGAGCCCCACAGAGGAGTGGATGGGACGTAAAATAGCATATGGCCAAGCACTATCATTCTAATTGCAGCTGCCTGTGAATGACCGGCTTCTGCACAGGACACTAAATCCACCTTGTGCTGTTCAACGCTCTCGCATCTGCTTATCTCCCTCCGAACGCAGAAGAACACTTCTGTGCTTAATAAATAGGCCTCCCCCTTTAAAAGCTGCTACACACAGAAATATCAAGAACAGCAGGGAAGGAAAAATAATTGTATTGCTGCAATCTATACACAGTTGCAAACTATTCCGTCTAAAATGTCGCTTTACAGCACATTTAACTAAACGTACAGAGGGTTGTTACTGAGCAGGTGCAATCTGAGTTTGTGTACATGCTTTTTTATTTTGTCCCTATTTGCTTCCTGCTGTTACTGCACTGGTAGTTTTGAAGGTGATTACACTGTTTCGAGGACCATATCAGTGATTTTGCATATTTTAGCATATTTACTACAAAAAAATATAACATGCATTTGAAAATGGGGAAATTATGGTAGGATTGCAGTAGAAAAAAACACTGCCATGGTTCAGAATAGCTCCAATTCCTCCCATTGTAATCCCATTAATTTGAAGTATATTAAAGACACAGGCCAAACAAACAACCAACATGTTCTCATCCCAACTTGTCACATACTGACGGTATGTTAGACCCCTTGGTGTCACTTCTCGCTAACGGTAAACTTAACATTGTGAATTAAACAAAAAACACCTGCCTAGGTTTAGGCAACAAAACCACTTAGTTAGATTTAGGAAAAAAACATCATGGTTGGGTTTAAAATTACGACATTCGTACAGTGAAATGTGACATTGTTGTGAACGAACAGCTGATTGTAACGTGAAAGTGATACTTAACACACAGGACACAAATGGCGCTAAAGGGTGCCTTCGAACGTCGACGGCTGTGACAAAGCGTCTGTATTTCACACCCTGGGAATGAGAATGGGCTGCAACAAATCGTCTCCAGCATCAGAAAACATTACTGACTCTGTCACCCAAAAAAACAGCCCTGTCTCCCAAAAATGACATTTCCATACGACGAAACTGCATTGTGAATAATGTTTAGAGGGAAACGTATTTTACGGAGGTCTGCATACAGAGGAGGTCGAGGTGGTGGATTGGTCAAACAAACACAGGACTTTCACCCAGGAGACCGCTGTTTGTATCCTGTGTTAAACCATAAGTCAATATTAACTTATTTTAATTTACATCCGTAAATAGTAAAAGTAGTTTTGTTTCGTAGTTTTGTTTTTGTGTTTTTTGTTTTGTTTAACATTAACCTCATGTTTAAAACTGCTATCGTAATCCAGGAGAAAATCATTTTCCCTTGAAACGTAAGTGAGAACGCAAATTTAGTAGGAAACAGGGTTGGAAAAACAATAACATTGGTTATTTGTGCTAAATCTGAAAAAAATACCTATTTTTCCAGCAACATTCAAAGGTCTGGAACCAGGCTAAATTTGCATCTCTATAGAAAAACCATGAGACACGTACAGACAACATCCTAAACAAGAAGCAGTAAATGTCAGCTGGTCAACGCCCCACAAATAAGTTGAGAACGAGGCATTACTGTAAAAAGGCTGCTTTATTTCCTGTTTTATAGCAGGGGGAGATATCATATGGGCCTAACGATTTAGCAACTGAAGAGCTTCCAGACGCCAGCTCTAATTCAATTTCCTTTCCTGCTCATTAACTTATAGTCCAGTCATTAGTTAAAGGCAGTGCTGTTTGGATTGGCTCAGCATTTTGGATAAATTAAGAGCAAGATGGTTTGTCAGGCCGATATGAGATCAGTGGATGAAATCCTCTGAGTTAATTGGAATTTGTCAGGAAGCTGCCAAACATGTTTTTTTTTTTGCGCCGTTTACAACAATTTACAAAGACGTTAAAGACAAATGTTGTGTTTGCCCCGAGTAACGACAACTCCCATCTGCTTTAAAGGAAGCTGCTATAATGTCAGTAATACTGTTCTATTAAGTATTGGTTACTTCTCTTTAATTTCTTGCTGCTTTAAACTTTTAGTGATAATCTACAGAGAAACTCAGTGATTAAAATATGTCCCGAATTTTTCCAAGGGACTCTTCTGTAACAGATGAAGGTCAACTTTTAAGGCACTTTTTGAGATACTTTCATATCATCTCCAAAGTTTTGGAAAGACTTTCTCACCATTAATTCATTTACGTCGGCCTTATTGCCAAAATTATATATAATTCCTGACAGCGAGAGTGGGAAGCTGCTCCTGGCAGGGGAGCACAGGAAGAACGCCAGGGAGTAAAGTTATATCTTTAATTAATTAACATGGACAATGTTATCTTTCTGACTTCAACGGCAGGTTTCTCAGCCAGGAGGCCCCAGTTGTAGGACGAATATAATATTAGCTCAGGAGGAGGGGGGGTGAATCACTGGAGGTCACAGCCAACAGATTCATGTACCAGTCCTGTTGATGTACGATGCAGCTGAACATGAATTTAAAAAGCGGAAGTAGAATAAATAAAGAGCAAACATGACATGCAGCAGGTTACAGATGTGCGTGTGCATGACGTATGTTCTGAGAAAAGTGTGCCGTTGTCGTCAAGGCAAAGTGGAATCAGTGCAAACAGCACCATTAGGAAAGGATGTAAAGTAACAGCAGCAGGACTGTATGCAAAGTGGCAGAGAAGTCAGAGCAATTACTGGCAGCGTGGTGCGACGTGAAGGAGACATGATGTGATGAAAGTGCTCTACTGTACCCAAGGGCATTTTCTGCGGTTGCTGCATAAATGCACAAATGGAAGCTGTTACATACTGTACAGTATATCAACCAACGTTAATCATGTTAACAACATCTAGTCTACGAAGGAAAAACATTTCCATTTATTGCAACATCAGTTCTATTTTCCTAGCACCCACTGTTCTATTAATTCTGATAACATTCTACTCACTAATGCTAAAACAAGCAGTCAGACGGGTTGTAAACAAATATTAAAAAAACGTATCTGAAAGGAAACATCTGTCCAACTGTCCAACAACTGTCCATCACCATTTAAACAACTTTCTGGTTCAACTATGTCCTACGGTACCTACCATACTTATGTGTATGCGGTTTTCATGTGCAATGAGACATGGCATTATGGGTGCACCTATTTGCAGTTTTACCTCCAAATAGTGTGGTGTAAACTGTCGACTTGTTTACAACCTGTCTAATTATCTGACTGCTGTTGTTTCTTGCCCTGTTAGAGCCGTCATATGTATTGTTTATGCTGCGTTTCGAGATCCCAGCAATCACTTTAGTCAGTACAGTGTCATTATAATGGACAGAACCAATGGCAAGAGCTGTGGAAATAAAACCCAAGTTGAAAAAAAACCCCTAGTTTTGCTTGAATATGAATATGGTAAAATTTGTGTTGGTGAACGTCGGGCGTCTGGTAGCCTGGAGGTCGGGGTAGGTTTAGGAAATAACTACATGGTTGGGCTCAACACTACTACGTTTGTAAAGTGAAAATTACACTGAACGGTGTGAACACGGGACACAAAAGAACAGCTGATTGTATCCTGCTGCGCATGGGTTTACATTATAGTTAATGGAACGCCTGGTGTGTTTCTTAAAGGTGCTAAAGGGTGCCTTGTGCGGCGGTACCGAACGCCGACAGCCGTGACAACGTCTTGGTATTTAACACCCTGGGAGAACGGGCTGGTAAATTGACTTCAATAATGTTTTATGGACAAACTAGGTGATTATACTTTTATGGTTTATGCATATTCATTCTTAGTCTATTTTTAGTTTCCACGCAAAGTGACATCCTAAAACCAATGAGCAATACATCACTAAATTAAAGAGTGTTTTACATGGCTGTAGTCATCAGCCATGGTTGGGTGTACAAAGAACATGACTTTGAATCTGAACCCTGAGGTTTGTGCCCTACCCTAACCCTAACCCTAACTGCTGGTTTGTTCAATATGTATCAACCCTTCCTAACCTAAAACCAAGCCTAAGATCAAAAATAAACACAAGGCGACTGTGTGAATAGATTTTCACGTGAGAATGGATATTTGATCAAAAATAAAGTGTCTTATTTAATGGGTTTACTTCTGAAAACTCTAAGTAACACACACACACAGACATAGCATGTAGCACCATTATGAAGTGGGAGTTTGATTATACTCTCATAAAGTGGCCCATCGTGGGACAAAGCAGCCTTTAAGCTGCCTCAAGGCCAGAATCTAAACTTATCTGTCTGCCCTCCCACACAGCACTGCTAATATACTGTCTCTGTGGAACATAAGGAGACTAATTACATATTACTGCTCTGTTACTCACTGCACGGAAAAATCTGCCTTCTTTCTCCATAAAAAATGGTCTAAACCAGGTGTCTGTGCCAAAGCTATTACTTCTTTTTAGCTTCATTAATTTGTTGTTTGGAAATCATGAATTGGGGATGTGTTTGTTGAATCCCACTTCAGTCACCGAGGAGGGATATAAATCAAGAACAGGTGGGTTAATAAATGATGCTTAAAGCTTACGTTTAGTGATATATGAAGGCCTGATTTACTGATTCAGAGTGAATGCAAAGTAGAAATTAGAAGCGGAATGAATGTAAAATCAGTGGAAAGCCATGAAAAGAACTCTTTGCAATGCACTCTAGGAAGAGAAATGTGAAGCTTTTTCATCAGGAACCAGTATGCATAATTGTAAGCTGCATAACAAACAATGCAGCCTGAGGAAGAAGAAAACCTTGGCACCACACAAACCATTGCACAACAAATATAAAGATGAATGCTGTAAAAGTGCCGAAAGGGGCACTACCACTATCGGTATTGGCACCGATGGAGCGCTAAGTACTTACAAATTTTATTAATTTGTTTTAGAGAAAACAAATACTTAAAATGGCGTGAACTTTAAGGCCATGAATATCATCTGGTGTGATGAAAAAGAGCTGCTGTGGAGAAGATTCTTTACTGACGTCTAAAGGTTAACACACACCGGCCACACCGCGGAGCATCATTTGATGCATGTCACTTGACACCTGTAGCATACACCTGATGCATCATGTAGACTCAGCAAGTAGACGGGGTACAGTAGCTGGGATGTGCCGATCCCAGGAGCGAATGTGTTAAACCTAGATGGTTTTCTGGAGAGTTGAAATGCGTCAATGCTGAGAAATAGGACAGTGGCGTATCCCAACAAGTTGACACACATTGAATGGGTGTGAGTGTACTGATCCATCTCATATGCCTCATGTTTTTCCTTAACTTTGGAACAAATAAGCAATTTTTCATGTCAAACCAAAGGTGTAGTCAATATTTCCCAATTTGGGATCAATAAAGTACATCCATCCATCCATGGCGTATCGTATAGCGACCTGAAAATAATCACGTTCGGTAGAGTCTTTCATCTAATCTGTGGTGTTACTGGGCATGTTAAAGGCAAGTATATCCCTTTACAACCAAGCCTGGTGAGAAGCAATTCTTTAAGGACAAACCCTGGGAACTTAATGCCCCTTGAAGTGTTTTTTTTGCTTCTTCTTCTTCAGGAAGAATAAGGGGAGAAGTAGGTAAAGCTTCAACACCATACTACACCTTTGGAGGCCTTAGGTAATAATGTAGTGACAGATTATTGTACAAATACACTCTACCGTAGCGTTCTGTGTGTGAGTGTGGATCAATGTTCATGCGAGTGGGCGTTAATCATCCGTTGGTCAGCAAGTGTGTCGACCACCTCATGCTGATGCCATTTATTACTGTTGCAAAGTGGCAGAAGTTGACAGCTCCATAAGCACTTATTAGGATCATCTAATGGTAATGACCGTTGACATCAGCTGTCATATATGGTGCGCATCTACATCGCTGGCAATAACAACATAATTACACGCCTGAGGGGCAAATGAAATTAAAGGGCCTTAGCCGTGTCGTTGAAATAACAACTAAGGCTGTAAAAACCACAGACTGAATGTGAAGAATGAGTGACTCTAATTCCAAAATAAGTTGAAGCTCATGTTTTATTAGGATTGATTGTGTTTTATGGTGGCTCTATAGCAATTTTGTACACCAGTGTGTAAACATTTTGAAGTTCTTTCCACTAAGTGTAGCTGTCCGAAACCTACAACTACATTTTTGTTGCTCATATGAGGGGTCTGTACAATATGAATGTGGCACTATGAAGCTTCAAGATCTGCATCACCTATGGATATGAAACTGCTTAGAGAAATGATGCACCTGAGGTCAATCCTTCAGTGGAATCACCGGCAGGTTATAATAAACAAGCAATCCACACACCAGACTCTTTATAAGAGGCAAAGAAAACCTCTTCAAGGCATTTATTGAACTTTCTTTGCTTCCAACAAAATATATTCAATAAAAGCCTTGGAGAGATTATGTTTTCTGCCCCTTTACACTCTTCTGGGCATTGTGTAGAGTATCTTGTTTATTTTGCATGCTATGCCATCACTACCTGTGTGGAAGGGCCATTGAAAGTTCACCAACTCTACACAACACCGTGGAAGCAAACAACAATCCTTTTACATGCGGCCAGTTGTTGGTATCTCAACAAATTTACAAGCTGACTCCTTTCTGTTGATGTTTCACCAATCAAAACATGCCAAATAACTCTCAACGATATAATAAAATATGATCACAAACTAGGCCGATGAACATCCAACAGAACAAATTTAGACACTTCAACTCCAAAAGGTCTGCAATGACTTGTAAACATGCAGTGATTTCGATTAAATTCAATCAAGCTCTGTCTCTCTTTGATTATGAATGAGTCTCCTGTGATATCGCCTGACACATGTCAAACTTGTTTTACATTTATTTTTAGCTTTCAGTGTGAAATCCTGTGTGATGAGGCCTGCATGTTAAGACCTTATACCTAGAAACTCCATGACCAAAATAAATGGAGCTAAGCTTTTTAAGACGTCTCCTGCTTGGACAGCGATGTGTGCCTAAAGGCTCCTAGGCCAACCTGGAGAAACCAGACCGGAAAAATTAATCAGTAACACTTTTTCCTTCACTTAACAAACTCAAACTGGCCACTAAAGTCGGATCTGCTTACTGTGCTTGGACCAGGCGCCAACCCCCTTTTCTGAAAAGTGAAGACAATGCTGAAGTACCTTAAAAGTCCCTTATTGTAAAAAGTAGGATTTTCATGTCTCTTATATTTTAAAGCAGGTTTAAGTGCTTTATAAATACTGTTAAACTATCAAAACACTCAATATACGGAGAAATACACACAGCCCATATTCAGAAATTGCGCGTTTGTAACAAGCCGATTTCTGTCCATTTGTGATGTCACAAATAAACAATATTTAGACTATTACACGGTTTTAAACATAAACATTCTAAATGTGTCCCAGTTTATTTCCTGTTGCAGTGTATGTAAATAACATCAGCTGACAGGAAGTAAACATGGACCCAAACCATTGCTAGCAGTGCAATATCGTTGAAATGCACTAAAATGGAGCGTTTCAGACAGACGGCAAATATAGGTATATTCAGGCAGAAAGTATGAGGAGAATAAAGTTTTTTTTTAACATTACAGCATGTAAACATGTTCTTGTAGAAACACAAAATACAAGTATGAACCTGAAAATGAGCACGATATGGGACCTTTAAACTTGCATTCTATCTAATGGCCAGCAGGGGGGGACTCCTCGGTTTATGGGTTTCAATCGTTTATGGTCTCAATCGTTAGTTTCAGGTCTTCGTCATTACAGCATGATGTTCATTGAGTAAATTATGGTCCCATGTAGAGTCGAATAGACATTAGGACGTGGCTACCTTGTGATTGACAGGTCGCTACCACGGTGTTGTTCAGTCTGGGCATTTTCCGTATTTTTTGTCATAGAGCTTTAACCCTTTCACAATGTGTTTTCAGTCCATGAAAGTTGTGATGTAATATGTAATGTAATGTAAGATTTCGGTCGCCTTAAAATGTCTTATTCAGCGTTCGGTTGTACTTAGCCCCACCCTATCATCTCACGTCTGGTTGCAAAAAACCAAGATGGGGACAGCCAAAATACCGAACTTGTGGCTTCAAAACCGTAGTCCACAAACCAATGGGTGGCGTCACGGTGACTACATCCACTTCTTATGTATACAGTCTATGGTTTGTACTGCTTCAAGGTGTGGCCCCACGTATTTCAATGAATGCAAAACAGTAGTGTGCTCAAAAAAAGATCTGCAGCTAAATCACAGGTTGTGTTATGCACATGTGAAGGAACTGGGTGAGACTGTTTTGATTTGGGTTGCAAATTAGCTCTCAAGTCTGGAGTCTCGAAAGAGCAGAGCAAGCAAGCTGTGGTTCCATTTTATGCACTGTGAACCCACTATTGTGTGCGTGTGTTTTTCATGTGTGTGTCTACGTGTCTTTTTACAGAATTTGTTGATCTTTTTTTTCACAGGCAACTCACACCCTGCCCTATAATTAATGGAGCACTGGCAGCTTCTCCTCATATGCACCGACTGAGCGCTCGGCTTCCTCCGATGTCAAGAGCCAAGAATGGGATTCAAAAATAACAGGGGAGTGACGTTTGGAAAAAAAGCAGTAAAATATGGTTTTGGGTAGATTTTAACTGAACTTGAGAAATAAAAGACCGAAAAAAAGCGTTTGTTAAAGCACTTGCGTATATTTCAGACAGATTTACATTTACAGTATATATACATCTATATAACTTTCTACACCTTTTCTTTTACAATGTCATAACACGTCATTTCTTTCCAATCTGAGAGCCGCCAGCGGCAGCGGATTATTTCTGCACTTTAATCTTTGTGGGCAGAAACATTCACCTTAGTGAGTAATGTATTGAGGCTGTGATGTTAATTGTAAAGAAAACCTAATAGATAAATAAATAACGGGTCAGAGGATGGTATCAGAATAAAGGTCCTTGACAACCTCTACCAGGAGGGTTTATCATGTTGTGAGCATGAAGTGTGCATAACAGTATTGAATAGCTTCTTTGTATGAGGATGGTGTAAGCAGAAATGCTAATATGGTAAGTCACTTCAGATAGCATGTGTTAAGTTGGAAAGATGTGAAAATGAGAAAGATGATGCAAGAAGTACAGTCTTTAAAATATAGGCATGAAGTAATTACAATATGTATGGTACTGGTTGTCACTTCTACAGTGTAAACATCACTGTATTCATCTATGCCAAGTAGCACTAAACTCAGTTGAAGCTCATGAAAATGTCACTGATTTCAGCCCGGTCTCACCAATGAATGAGACGGCAATTTGTAAGTCATTTTAGTGTCAAATAACGACACCGTTCTTGCTTTTGGCATGTCATTTCACGTCATGCAGTCTGAACTGAGAACAATGTGAACGCATCCGCGTAAATATGCTACGATCAGAGCTAGTGACGTAGAATAAAAAGTGATAAGAACTGCTTATGGTGGGCAGAAGGGGAAGTGAATGGGCCAAACAAAGGCCTTTCAAACGACTTTCAACCAGGAAACCAGTGTTTTTGTCCCAAAGTGTTGAGTTATTTTGAACTTACGTTAGTACCTTTTATGACGTGTTTTCCGCACTTATGTTACGTTGTTTACGTACATCTTTTACTTAGTTTGCATACTTATGTTAAGTCTAACCATGATGTTTTTCTCCTAAACTTAACTAAGTAGTTTTGTTGCCTAAACCTAACTGCAGTCGTTACCGCAAAGTATTGACATGATAAAGGAGCTAAATGAAAAGTCTGGGGATAATCTAAGTTCACAGACTGTGATCTTGGCAAACAAAACAAAAACATGACACTTATTGGCATTACTGGTGTCATTAGTTATGCTGTTTTCAAGTGCCTGTGTGTTAAAAATATTTCTCCAGTTATTCCGATGACGCACAGTTAATTCTTTGGAGCACAATGTTTCAGCATCAACTAATTAAAGGCAATAAAACTACAATAATAATTATTTATTGTCTGGGATTTAATTTGCCTTCTGTCTCTGTTTTAGTTGGTAAACACATGAGAAATGATCTGGATATGCGCATCAGTCCAGCCTGCCTAGAGTTCTGTTTGTTCATTAGGAGCTGTTGGCAGTCAGATGTCAGCATCTGTCTCCTTTTACTGATAAATCCTTGCGTTTGGCGTTGTTTCCCTCATTACATTCTCACTCCTAACAAACCCCACCAGAGTTTGGTTGTCAGAGGACTAAGACCTCACTTTTCAGGAGCATTTTGAAGTTTTTCTCGTTACGTGGGTTTAAGCCCACTGAGAAATCACTGTGATGTTGAGCTATACAAAAACATTTGAGTTCAAATGAATCCCTGTGTTGATATCTGGCTTGGATTATGAAGGAAAGACAGCTATGTTTTCTCTCCAAAGAATAAGACTTACATCAATTCCTGAAAGCTTCTGAAATACCAGAAAGCTTCTCCATATTGGCTTCACCACAATCAACATGAATTATGAAAAAGTTTAATCATATGCAGTCAAATACAGTTCAGGAAGCCTGTAACAAAAAGTACAATGTGCAATTACGCAAACATAAGACAAATGTGCAAATTCAGCGAGGGGGGTGAGGTGAGGGGTTGGCCTCCGTACAATTAACTTTGTATTTAATAATTTAACTACGCTTGGGACAAATGATTTCTGGTCGACAATCTTGATGGCTCGTGGCAATCTAAAGCACCTTCCTGAGGGGAGCAATTTAAATTGAGGGTACAATGGATAGAACAGATCACTTGCTATGTCAAGAGCTTTCCTTTTTGGTATTCAGCACATGCCTGCCGCTTAATTGCTTCTGTGGTTTCCCTATAATTTTACTGGCCGTGTTAACCACTCTTGACAGATTCCCTTTACATTTGACACCCAAGTGTCTCTTCGAAGCGACCGTGTTAAAAGACGAAATAATTTCCAACTGATTTTTGTACACCATTTCAAGAATATTCTGGCTCACCCTAAAGTCATTAAGTAGGTGTATCTGCTGACCTACCTACCTACCTACAGACTTTCCCCTGCAGTGTCTCCTTTCACAACGAGAGCCATATCATCAACATATTTAAATAATCTTAAATCTGCATCTTGGATTCCGATTAATTGGTATACAACGAACATAAGAAAGGTGATAGAATGGTACTTTGGGGCGCGCCTGTGTTTAAAATTGTAATTTCTGACACCTTTTGAGGACTCTTTGTAGACGGTCAGACAGAAAATCTCTGATCCACAAAATAAGACCACTGTTCACCCCAAGATCCAGAAGCCTTTGCAGAAGGACGTGTCTTCATTCAATATACATTTACATTCCGGCTCATGTTATTGGTCATAGGCCTTTTTGCACGGTAGACATTTTGACTTTGTCACAGTAAGAAAAGCTCGATGTAAATAATGAAATGAATGTTGAATGAATTCCATTCAGCTGCTTTGGTTTCAGGATCCCGGTATCGTGCATGCTGGATCACTGGGACTCTCACTAGAGCACTTAATAGAACATAGAACTATCGTAAACACATTCACATTCCTGAACATCGTAATTCCAGATAAGCTGAGTGAACAGTGTCACAGTAATCAAGAGTGAAATAATGATCATGCACACTTACTTTCATATTGTATAGCCCATGCCAATTTGGTATCTATGTGCACAGTTCTAAGTCTGCTCCGCCAATGTACTCTGAATAATTTAATGTAGCATGTTGAAGCAGGCTGTCTTTGGTCTCCAAAGCTTTAAATTGGCCGTTAGTAAACATGTCTCACGCTGTGATCTAGGTCTATCATTTTGGCGCTGTCGACCAAAGATTTCGCAACGTTCATCTTTCATCTAGGACAGCCTAAAATCTCACAGTGTATAGGGGCTTGTTGGAGAAGGATCTTGTCCAAACAAAACTTTAACTGCTACATCTCTGTACTTCCCGTATTTTCAAATCTATAGAAAAAGAACTGCACACTCAGGAGTAAAATTATAACAAATTTATCCAATAAAAGATAAATGCAATGTGGAGGTTTAAGCTGTCCCAACCCCCTTGGAACAGGGCTTCCTGTTTACCCCCACACATGTCAGCCAATAACAGTGCCACCTGTGTGTTTCCCACTTTGTTTCAGGTCAAATTCATCAACCACACAGGTGGCTGGATCAATGTGAAACGTTTAATTATTGTTGTGACAAATGGCGGCGGCATTTAGCAGGGTTTGCAGAGCAAATGATCTCAGTGATTGCAGTAGGGGAGTGTGCCATGATTCACAATGACAAGTCATGAATTATTAAGCTGCCAGAGCTGCCTGATGCCCTGAGGCCATGTTTCCCTTTGTAGACGGAAGCCCAGCAGGGGCAAACAAAGGGGACACAAAGGGGATTTCAATTCGAGCCACCCACAAAGCTGAGGCTGCTGAGGGAAATGTAGGTTGGTGTCGAATCTGCTAGTTGAATGACAAATGGAGGATTTGCACATTCCTGCAGTGTAGTTTAGGTAGAAGAGAAATGACTCGTGAATATAAAAAATATATATGTACAAGAATTACTGCTAGTGGAAAAGATGCAATTAGGGAAGTCAATGCGTACATCAAAGGAAAAATCCATCATTAGATGAAGTAAAAAACATTGTGGTATGTAATGACGTTCCAATTTCAGTCCATTCCATTATATGAGAAAAGCTTGGATCCGATGTGACGTAGTATACATAAAACAGGTCAAGCCAATACCTAAATAACTGACAATTCAGAGCTGTGTTTTACTGAAGAAATCCATAAAAGCCACTCTCTAGTTTTTTACTGCTCATTCTCCCACTTATTCATAATCACTTCCTCTTTTCAGATACCAGATCAAAATAACCGCAGCAATTTACTCTGTTGATCATAACAGTCACTGAATGAGACCTTATACTTAACTATTGTGAGTTCTGATATCAAAAAGCTGATATTAAGAGTTTCAATCAAGGTTCTAGCTGATCGCAGGAAGTCGGGGAGGCACTCAAAGAGGGGTGTGTTTGAATGTTGCTCTTGTGTAAACTCTGGTGCACTCTGAGATGGAAAAAAGAAGGTTACACATAATGTTTTTTTTAATTAAAGCTGCTGTGGGTTCTTCACAAATAAAACCTGCTGAAAAGGTTCAGCTCAATGCATTCAGTTGGTATTCACCCCAAGAAACTGAATTTGTCACTGGGCAAAACAAAGCTAAAGTTGGCTCACTTCAGCATTGTTGATTTGGACAATTTGTTTGCAATGCTAGTATTCAAACATGTAGTCAAGCCGAGCTATACGTTGAACACA
This sequence comes from Helicolenus hilgendorfi, assembly GCA_916700815.1. Lineage (NCBI taxonomy): Eukaryota > Metazoa > Chordata > Actinopteri > Perciformes > Sebastidae > Helicolenus > Helicolenus hilgendorfi. The sequence continues at coordinate 19,940 of CAKALG010044601.1, forward strand.
GGTGTGTGCAGAGGGAGACCCATTTAAAAAATATCCAGATTCCCACAAAATAGCAAGGCTTTGTCATGGCCATTGGTGTTCGATTCCGCCGCACCAGGCACTCTTTAGCGTTGGTATGAAACGGACGGGGCGTTCCATAGACTACAATGTAAACCCATCTGTGGAAACAGTAAACGCTCTGAGAAAGAGCACCGGGAGTGTGGTGACGTAGTTTAAAGAGTTTAAAGAGCAAATGAGACACACAGGGCGGGCGGGCGGGAGGGGAGGTGATTGGGACCAACAATCCCAAGGCTTTCATCCACGGGTATTTTAGTCATTATTATTTGGCTTCCGCAAGGAAAGTTTCCCTCGAAGGGATAATGAGGTGAAGGGAAGCTAAATATGAGCTGAACTTCATTTGAGAAATGAAAGCAATCTAAAAGACTCGGGATTAATTTGGAGCAATTGGGGCTTCAGTAATGAATACAGTTTTCCTGTATTATTCATACATATTAAACTTCCAAAATTGTGAAGTAATTGTAATTATGCTGAAACCTTAAAAACACTTTACAGAGCAAAACATGCTAATTATACATAGCACATTTGTAACCTGGTGCTAATAAGCGCTAAGTAGGAGACTACTGAGGGAAAAGCCATAGTTAATGACTCATACATTACTAATACATGTCAACTAATAACCGGCAAATAGGATTTTCTTAATTGAAAGTGTTACCCACCAGGCTAATGGGGTTCTATGTAGTCAAAGTTGTTTTAGAATGAGAGCTAACTGCTGAAGAAGCCAGGAGGAGTGACAGATTTACAAACCGCATTCAGCATTTATTGGGTTTAAGTAACATTTACGAGACAAAGTCCTGACACATGATGAGCTCTGTCTTATTTCCTTGACGCTTTTTTTGCAGTGCTGCCAATAATGAGTCATGAGGTGAAGTTTTCCCCAGCAGGGTCGCTGAGGGCTGCGATTCCCCCCGCAGCATGCCACTGCCTCCACCTGACCTAATTACCACAAATAATTGCTCATAATACTACGCCGCCAGGATCCCAAGATGAAACGCTCAAAAATAGCATCCTCAGCAGTTATTACCAGCTGTTACACGAGAATAATGTGATCCGAAATTGAAATCATTTCCCTGCGTGCAGATGAACCAGTCTGTACACTCCAGACGTCTCCAACACAACCCAAGCCCACCGTGACATGGTTGTCTTGACAAATCATGCTTTGGACTTCAGGTTGGATTAAGTTATTCTGTTTTCTTTTGAGCCTCAGTCTGAATGACATTACATTCAGGTGGACCTGACATGGTAAATTGTTTTAATGGTTTAAAATTGTCCACCAGCTTTGAATATTTTAAGATGTCTCGGCATTTCTGTAGGTACAGTAATGACTCGCCTGTCAAGACAGTTGAAGAATGCTTCTGAAACTTTGACTTATTTTTTGGACGCCGTGTCTATAAGGTACCCTAAACTGCCAACAAGCAGCATAAAGGGTTTTTCCACACGGGGAGCGATTGACGCGCCTTATAAATCATTTTCAATGAGAGGCGAGCAAGTAGGTAGGAGGCGCGGGCGATTTGACAAGCGAAGCAACAAGTGGGCACAATCCTGTGAAACTGTGTCGCAACGCTCAATGCAAATCAATGAACCAGTTACTGATCCTTGATGTTTGTGAGTTTCCTGAAATATATATATGATTTCACATAAACAGGAGGACTTTTGCATGGCAGAGCATTGGCGCAAGACTGGATGTGTCAGGTAACGTTAGGTATAGTTTAAATGACACGTGTAAACAACACAAGCTGTTATTATAGAGGACCGTTATGATACACCACACAGTTGTACATACAGTAGTGCACAAGGGCCGTTTCCATGGTTGCTGGCATTTACTCTTGGAGCACTTGTCTGCCTGTCTATATTCACATGAGGAGCGCAGTCGTACCCTGCGGAAAAAAGCGAGTATGCAGTATCTGAAAAGCCCTCGAGACAAATTGCGAGTTTCTTGAATTAGATTATAAAATGGTTCAAATATGGTTACTTTCGCTGAAGGTTGGTCGGAGCGATATAGCTTAGGAACAAGTGCCTCAGTATGTATATATATATATTTTTTATGTACATTTTTACCCATAAGAAAATTTTCTGTGTGTGTGTGTGTGTGTCATCAGGGCAAAATCGGATCCTGGAGGAACTTTACAGGTGTGTAGTAGAGATCGAAATAAAGACTGAGTTTGAAGATGGGTGTGGTCCAATAAAGGGTGCCAGAAGAAGGGGGGAGGGTAGAACATTACGTTCTCATACCAACTCGTCACATTGGCTACTGCCGCTTTGTCACGCCACTTGACGTCACTTTAGGCTTAGGCAACATAACCACTTAGTTAGACTCAGGAAAACTACTTAAAACTACTACGTTTGTAAAGTGAAAATGAAAGTGAACGTTGTGAATACGGGGTACAAACAATCAGCAGATTGTAACGTGAAAGTGAAACTTAACGCACGGGACACAAACTGCGATCTCCTGGATGAAAGCCTTGTGTTTGTTGTAAAGAAGCTCAAACGATCCTTCAGTGTGTCCCCAACTTTAAACAGATTGAACCAGTATTTCAGGTCCATTGGACACTTTACCCAATACGTGACGGGGAGATTGGCACGGATATCCTCTCTGTGTCTGTGGTCATTCTGTACGTTGGGCATCCCACCCATCTGGCGCTCTAAGTAGGTCAATACAGATTCAAATACTTATATGCAAATGCCCATTTGGCTCCTGCGGGTCTGGTTCTTATGAGCAGAGTGTCTGGAATTTGGCGCTGGATGAAAAGTTGGGGTTTGAGATGACTTTTAGGATGACTTTAACCGGAGTTTTTTTACTCTCCGTCGCCGTCTGTCTCACCACCAGAAACACACAAACACACACTCGTGAGGTTTAATTGATTTTTCTGTTGCTGTAGATAAATCCATGTTCCGCATCTCATGTCGCTGGCTGCAGCCCTTGTCTTCCAGCCTGGTAAACCCCATTCATCACCTACAGCCTCTGCATACGCCCGACCCTCGTGACAACGCCTCTGTTACTGAGCTTGCTCAACCTCAGGCTGCCCTTTCAACACACACACACACACACAATAATGACAACATTAGAAGATAATGATTTCAGTTATCTTCCGGGTACATGTAGCTGTACAGTATATGGATTCTCTGATGAAAATTCCCCCCTTATTTAAAAATAATAAGCCGAATAGGATCACACACATACACACACACGCACACGCACACGCACACGCACACGCACACACACTGTGATGGGACATTATGTATGGCCGGTTCATTTAAAAGCCAAGGGCTGATTTTAGATTCTGCATCTGTCAAACTGCACTCCGGGGTCTGTAGCTGGACCCTGACCCGAAGCTTGTTAGCTGACAGTTACAGTAGGAGCCAGTGTGTCTCGAGCTCTCCTCATTCCTGCATCACCACTGCATACCATTTGTGCTTTAACATTATACAGCACAATTTGAATAATGCACTTTTAAACAAAAGCTCAAACAATGAACCAGATTTCAGAACAGTAGCTGCCTGGCGACAGTCAGGAATTTATTGAGATTTACTTCCAGATACAGGGCATAAAATATACAGTTACTATCTACACTTTCCTGATGGATATCATCCCAAAACACGTCACATCCCGAACACATAAATACGATACGGAAGATGTGCAGGTCCGTTGCACACAAACCAGTGAAAATAACAATATACACACAACAATGGGACAAATGTGATCTTGACCATTGTATCTACTGGTCATTATAAAACATTATTTATTAACGTGAATTCAAGGCTTTAACATGCTTTTTTAACATGAATATAGGAATAGCTTACAGCTGAGTCAGTCATGTCAGTGGGGGTGATGTCAGTTTCACACTTACCAGCTGAATTACTTCACTATTGAAACAGTCCTGGCATTGACTTGGGCCTTGGAGGATTTTGGTGCTTGGGCTTCAAACTGAACTTCCTAAATTCTCAGTGACCAAATACAGGATTAAAAAGATGGTTGGGATCAACCTGGTCTCACTCCCAACTCGTCAAATACCGTCTTTTGGTAAGTGCCCCGAGGCATCGGCAAAAACCGAGGCCCCC
>CAKALG010044602.1:0-26886 GCA_916700815.1 Helicolenus hilgendorfi
ATCATGCAGCCGCCACGCGCTCCTGACGTTGGTAGTGTGCCCACCACTTATGCAGCAGACTCACACGGCAGTGGGAAGGAGAGGAATGGATGCAAATCTCTCTCTGAATCCCGCACAGAGAGATAACAAGACGTTTTGGTGTGTCTTTGAAAACTCGCCATCACAGTATCATGGCTACGGCCAGCCACAGTATTGCACAGCTGCGGTCAGTCGCGCTATCTCAATGTTTGCTTTGTAAGGTAAAGCTTGTGGGCTCCGTCAGACTGATGGAGCATTCAGGTGCACCACATAAACTCTGAAAACTCGAAAGGCCTAAATGGTTGTTTAAAACGTGAACGTTTCTTCTTTTTCCCTTTGATGAAATACATACATTTGTATCCCCAGATACAGATTCATGCTGTCTTGAATGAATCTTGGGTTTTCTCATGATATTGTTATGATTTTAGGATATAATCATTAAAAGTGCTGCATTGACAAGAACAAGAACATAATGACAAATGTACAGTATGTATTTCGACAAAAGGAAAAAGAAGAAACTTTTAAATTCCATTATTTATTCATGAATTCATTGATGTATTTTTAAATGATGATAAACACATTTATTAATACCTATTTTTATTGTACAATTAGTTATTAATCAATTAAATGCTCTTTTACCATTTACATGACTCATGTGATCCTCCATAGTTCACTACCTGCTCAGGTACTCTGTTCACTAACTGAACATAGTCGAGTATTTAGCAGTTTCAGGGACAGATATTTCCCTCAGTAGTTGGTAGAGACCAAAAACAACTAAAAGAGAGCACTGTACTGGTTAAGTCAAGACATATAACTATAGAACGGAAAAAATACAATAAGGACATAAAAAAGACTTAACATATTTGTAATATATCTGTTTTGAACTGAAAGAGCTGAACAGTTTTGTTCATGAATGAGCAGAGTCAACAACAACACTCAATCTTACATTTCCCATAATGGGGAGGTCGACTGATAATTAAAAAATGTTAAGGGGTCGTCCGTGCTGATCGATCAAATGTCTACAGAGGGACATGGCCTTGCAGTTGGTTGTCACAGGTGGTAGTGCATTAGTCAGACTGGAAGATTGTGGGTTATGTTCCACTGACAACCGCTAAATGTTCTTTATGGTTCTAGATAGGTCGCTCCACCATGGCATTTCACTGACTCTCTCTCTCTCTCTCTCTCTGTATGTCTGTTTCTATAGAAACGGAGAGGAAGAAAGGGACTGACTAATCAGAGAATTCACACTGGAGAGGAACTACACAGTTGTGATGAATGTGGGAAAACTTTCACTTCGGGGAGTAACCTCAAAGTCCACCAACGCATTCACACTGGACAGAAGCCTTACAGCTGTGATGAATGTGGGGTAGCTTTCCTACACCAGAGTCACCTAAAAACACATCAACGCATTCACACTGGAGAGAAACCCTACAGCTGTGATGAATGTGGGGCAGCTTTCACTGTATCGGTTAACCTAAAGAGGCATCAACGCATTCACACGGGAGAGAAACCCTACAGCTGTGATGAATGTGGGGCTGCTTTCGCTATTTCAGCTAACCTAAAAAGACATCAACGCATTCACACGGGAGAGAAACCCTACAGCTGTGATGAATGTGGGGCAGCTTTCACACGATCATGTGAACTAAAGACCCATCAACGCATTCATACGGGAGAGAAACCCTACAGCTGTGATAAATGTGGGGCAGCGTTCACTCGACCAGGTCACCTGAAAACACATCAACTCATTCACACTGGAGAGAAACCCTACAGCTGTGATGAATGTGGCGCAGCTTTCACAAGATCAGGTGAACTAAAAAAACATCAACGCATTCACACTGGAGTGAAACCGTACTGGTGTGACCAATGTGGGAAAACTTTTTCTCTGGATAGTACTCTTAAAACCCACCAACGTATTCACACTGGAGAGAAACCGTACAGGTGTGACCAATGCGGTAAAACTTTTTCTCAGAGTAGTTGCTTTAAAGCTCACCAACGTATTCACACTGGAGAGAAACCGTACTGGTGTGACCAATGTGATAAAACTTTTTCTCATGTTAGTAATCTTAAATCCCACAGTCACGTTCACACAGGAGAGAAACCGTACAGGTGTGACCAATGCGGTAAAACTTTTTCTCAGGGTAGTAACCTTAAATCCCACAGACGCATTCACACTGGAGAGAAACCGTACTGGTGTGACCAATGTGATAAAACTTTTTCCCAGGGTAGTTCCCTTAAAGCTCACCAACGTGTTCACACTGCATCATTGTGAACATTTTTCAGAGCCTAACTAGCTGTCTCCTCCCCATGCTCTGATAGCTGTGTTGTTATATTCTCAGCTTCTCTCCACATTGAAGGCTTACCAACAGTAAATTCATGTCCTAAACAGAATGTATGTTTTCGTGGCTATGACTACATACTTGGACCACCAGAAATTTCCCGATGGGACTCTGTTATGAGGGTGAACTGTCAGAACATCTGGAAGAGTCTTCCAATCACAAGGAGGAGAACCAAATACAAACCTTTAAAAATCTTAAAGGAAAATTCAGGTTTATTTCAACTTGATGTATTTCCCATAAATGTAACCGTTGTGACTCTATGGGTCACGCTAACTTTACACTCATCATCTCTGTTATAGAGATTCAGGGAACCAAAGACTAGTGTAGAACATTGATATCAGGGACAGCTGCTCGAGCCTCCTAGAACTTTCTAAATTAACTGACTCTGTCAGATTCAGTAACAACAAGTTAGCATGACCAATAGAGTCACAATGGACACATTTATGGGAAATACATCAGGTAAATAAAGCTGAAGTTTCCTTTGAGATATCTGCTGGTACACCCTAATGACAGGACATTCACCTTTGACATCAGAGACCATCTTTGAACAGAGACACCTGTTATCATGTGACTGCTGGACTAGCGTTTGAATAACAGGTATTTTTTTATTGATTCATCCATCAATTAGTCAAATACTCTAATGACTTATTTATTATTCTAAAGATTTTTTTAAAAATCCTAACATAACAATTATTTATCCAAAGTAATTATCACAACCTTGTCTGATTAATATTTCAATATTGTATTCATTCATGTTCTCTTAAAAACAAACAAATGTAACAAGATTATACTCTCTATACTCTATTTGTCAGATGCCCGATCAGAAAAATACTGGACCTCAAATTCAGAACGATTGCTGTGACACATAGATTCATTTAATGACTGTATGTTACAATGAACCTTTCCCTAAACTGGAGTATCCGTTTTACTGAAGTACTTGACGTCATACTTAAAATGGTTATGACATGGATTAATTTAATCACTGGACTAATGAGATCATCACTGGCAATCAGTGTGGGGCAATGAAAATAATGGAAACAATTTACAGACTGCAACGTTAGTTTAAGCCATTTTCTCACTAATAGATGGCCGTTAAAGTAAACGGATAGTGTAAAACGGATGTTGTAACGTTACGTTACCATAACAGCAGTGGTGCAGAAATTTATTTTAACATAGAGGTGATGACAAAACATTTAGAAAATCTATTTTAAGTGACTAGTGGTGTAACAGACCGTACTTGATCAATACGGATCCTCCCACCCACGGAACTGCGGCTTAATTACACAGTTTAACCATCATAGTGTGAAGTAAAGTTTTACTGCAGATCGTTATCGGTTGATTTTCAGTAAATATTTGCGATCGCGAGATCGGCATTAATGCTTTCTACTCACCGATCCCTGATAACGCTGTGAACAACAAATCCGTGTTGAAATCTGCAGGACGAGAGCTAGTTAACGGGAGGTGCTATTGAGTAACATTATGATGCGTTCGGGCTCTATTCAGTAAAAATGAGTTTGGGCGAATTCAAACGTTATCATGATTCAAATGTAATCTTGTAAAATATACTTTTTGGTGAGAAACTTTCTATAAATTAAGTTGTTTGAAAGATGTTTTAACAGCAATATAAAGTAGATAATAGAGAATTATGAGCAGTTTAACTTCCTAACACAAGCTCTAAACAGCTTAGAATACATCATTAGAAATACTAATGCCAAGATTTTACTTTTACTATCCGTCATTTCCTAATCACTTGAATTGTGTGTTTTTATGCAAATAACCACTATAGACGACAATAACAAAGTAAAAAGATAACATTTATATTTAAAAACAACAACAAAAACTATCTTTATCGGCTGATAATCGATCTGCAATCTGTATCTGTGGCAAAAAAACGTGATCGTTGCATGTCTATAATTTATATCTGCTCCCTTTCATTTTCTGCCGATCTGATCCGTGACTCAAAACCGTGATATAATCCAAGCTGTGAGATTTGTGATCCGTTGCACCCCTATAAGTGACTACTACTAACAGAAACACATTGAAACACGTTCTGCGTGTTGATAATCCTAATACATCATGGTTTGGTGGGGTCAAAAAGTAAATAGAATACGTTACTGTCTTGACAAAGCGCTCTGGGATGCTTTCTGAAGTGTAGGTGCATAACAGTGGTACTGCTGTGATAAACCCTTTCCATTGTGCAGTTTACAGAGCACCACATTGCTCTGTAAACTCTGTCTAAAATACTTCCACTCTTTAGAGGATCGTGGGCGAGTTGTTCTAGCTGCAGCCCGTTCTCCGGGGATTGCATGCTTTGACCAGTCGCAGGCATTCTTTCGCCACGCCGATGCACGTTATGCAAATCAACGTATTTTTGTAATTGATGACATTGATCATGTCGACGGATGGCCCCAGCCATAGATGTGGTCAAAAGAATGAGTTTCTGTGAAATAATGAGTTTAGAATGATTTATTACAGATGTGCTCCTATTATTGTTTTTGTCTGCTTCATACGTATTCTCTTGTTCTTATTGTTCACTATTATTTTTTCCTCCTTTGTGTAGTTTTCATTGAATAATCTTTATTTTACATTTATATTCACGTTTTTTATTTTCTATGACTGAATGTGGTTTTAAATCTGTTGTAAGTTTGGTTACAGAGCATACAGTAGACAACTTTTTGGTTAAATTAAAACACTGACCAGCATTGTTAAGTTAGTCAAGTTATTCATTTCTTTCTCGTATACTCACCATACTCACCATACTCACCATACTCACCATGTGTTCCATAGATAGGAGGAGGCACATCTTCTTCTTTGCTGGCGGTTGGCAAACAACGATTTGGTGCATTACCGCCACCAACTGGTATTGAGTGTGGATCATTCTGGCTAATAATTACTATATCCAAAAAAAGAAAAGAAACAACCATAGTAATTTGTCTAAGATACTGAAATAATGTTCTATAACTCATTTAGTGAGTTCTTTTGTAGAATATCTATTAAATCAAAGTGTACTTTAATCTCTTTGAGGCCTTGATTCAAATGCCTTCTTTCTTCCTCATATCTCTCACAATGCAATATTACATGCTCCACCGTTTCCTCTTGTCCATAGTAATTACATCTACCTGTGTCATGTTTACCTATTTTAAATAGTGTGCTGTTTAGTCCAGTGTGTCCAAATCTAAGTCTTGATATGATTGTCCCATCTGTCCTGTTCCCTCCTACACACCTCATTTCTCCCACTTTCCTTTGAACTCTGTAGAACCATCTTCCTTTCCTCTCTTCCTCCCCATTGCATCTGCCACCTTTCCCTCAGTCTCTGTTAAATAATGCTCTTCATTTCTGTTTTGCTGAAGCTAACTGTCAAATCAATGTCGTTATTTTTTGTAGCCTTCTTTGCAATCTTATCTACCATTTAATTTCCTTTGACCCCTATGTGTGCTGGTATCCATACAAATATTACTGCAAGCCCCATTATTTGAATTATGTACAATGTTTGTTGTATTTCAATCAAAATGTCTGGTCTGCTGTCTGAATGACTCTACTGTAAACTAACTAGTGATGGACTTGAGTCTGAGCAAATGATTGCTCTCAATGGTCCGTACTCCTCTATCCACTGCACTAATTTCTAGTTTCTAGTTTTGCAAGCATTTCTCCTGTGTAAACTGATAAATCATCACTGACCCTTTTCCCCACTTGGATATGAAACTCTGGTACAATAAATGTGACTCCCATTTTACTAACTCAACTCTTTGATGCATCTGTGTAGATCTGAATCTTAACTATGGTAACTATCAATATATGCATGCATGGTTTGTGAATTGATAATAAACCTTCTATCCTTGTTCTTCTTTTGTAATAATGTAGGATCTACTGAGATATCCAAGGTGGTATTGCTGGTAATGGTACTGTTGGACTAATGTTTAATTGATCTAGTTCAAATTATTTTGCTTTCTGGATCACTGTTCATCCAAAGCTTTTTGTTTCCTTCTTTTCCTTTTCCCAACAAGGTTTTCTTGTGCTGGATGATCTTGATTATGGCCCTGTAAATTAAACCAATAGCTAAGTGATAGCTATATCCTTCTCATTTCTAATGGCATTTCTCTCATGTCTATCTATAATGCTGCCATTGGAGTCGTTCTAAATGCACCTGTACATAGTCTCAAAGCCTGATATTGTATGGTATCCAACTTTTTTAAAGATGTGTTTTCTGCTGATCCATATACTATTATTATTATTATTTGTCCTGAGTGGAGTTGTATTTAGTTAAGCCAAATTCATTAATTGTTTTGTTTTTTTGTTGCTATATATACAGTTACATGTGTACAGGTGGCACTGTAATGAAAAACACCATTTTTGAAAACTGGACAATGTTTCCCTAGTCTGCCACCTACTCTTTAAGCCACTTTGGTCTGACTTCATAACAGTATCAATGAAGATAAAGAAATCAGACTACAGGTTGTTGGTAACCAACTGGAAGATATGACGACATGCATAGAAATCAAAACCTTTGTAATGACAGCTTTTCACAATTTGTTCAAATGTAAGAATACAAGCATGGTGAAAAACAGAAAAGGTACTTGCCAATGAATCATGTTTTAAACAGTAAGAACTGACAGGCCAGCCAATTTGTGGTTTATTAACAAGGGGTAATGTACACTGTAATATGAATTCATAGAAAAAGCTATTTATTCATGTACAAATTACAAATACATCAGCTGTTTTCTCCACTCTTTTGTTTAAATGTACAGAAGTTTCTTCTCTCCCATCGCTGTCCCATAGCAGCTTTACAACCTGGAAAGACTTTTCAGTAATAAGAGAAGCATGGAAAATAAAAATGCATTTCAGTCATCTCAACATACCCTATGTATGTGCTGAAGGAAGGAAAAAGTAAGGGAATACCAAGAAAGTCTTTTAGTTCTTTGTAAGACACGTGAGACTCGGCATTGTCTTATGTCCCAGAAAACAACTAGTTTTATGATTGCATTTTACCATTCTTACAAAACAAAGACAAAATCCAACAAAAAGCTTATTCCAAAGGCTTTACATCATCAACTTTCTTTAGAACATTAAAATGTGCATATTACATGATTTGGTGATGCTGTAGTGTAGAAACAAGCTTTTCTTTATGGCAGAAAGAGGAATGGCTATAGAGGACAAGAGGGAGCAGACAGTTGGTCTCTTCACAGAATTAAATATCCACAATCACTTTGACTGGGTAGAAATTAACAACTGGATCCCCCAGCACAAGTCCATAGAGTTTGTTGATACGTCAAATGAGCAAAATGGCCTCTATAACACACACAAAACGCCACTTAAAAACAAAATAAGAAACAAACTTAGAAAAGCAACAGACAAAACATACATTTTATACAATTCTGTGTTTCCATCCCCCACATAGGCACCACATAGTAGATTAAGTTGAATCTTCATCTCAAGTAAATTACTGTTTGTTTCATGTTGTGTACACAGTGCAGAATATATGAGCTTTGATTAAGTAAGTGTGTGTGTGTGTGTGTGTGTGTGTGTACTTGTTGTATTTCTATACTTTTAAGGACCAAATGTCCCCTCATGGATTTAAAAAAAAAAAAAAAGAAGTGATAAAGCTCTTGAAGACATACTAGTTGTTCCAAACCTCTTTGAGTTTTTCATTTAAAATTTTGTATAAAGATGAGGATTAGCTTGAGGTCAAAGTTGTTTGGCTTCGATTTAGTATTTACCTCTTAATGTTAACAATTATAATTCTAAATGCATACACCATAATTCAACATAAATTAACATGACTCATCAGGGACACCATCAAATGCTGAGCCAAGTAAGAAAGTGATATGTTAGTTATTCATATCAGGACTATAAATACTAAATTTTGTGAGGATTCTTTCAAGCAAACGCTAGTAGCGGGGCTCAAAGGATGACAATGTCGGCTGACATATTACATTTGTGATCCTCTGACTTTTATATGAGAATATAAATTATAAAAATTATAATTTGTCCAAGACTTTGGTTTATGACTACATACTTCCAGAACTAATGACCTAATCAGCCTCAGCCGCGATTTATGTTTTGTGTTAATTAGCAAATGCTAGCATGCAAACATGCCAAAACTTAGATAGAAAAAATTGCAAACATTATACCTGCATGTGGCTTAACAATCATTGGCTATGTCCAAAATCACTCCTTATTTACTACCTGTGACATTACATTTACCCTTTGCCATTTTATGCGAGTTTCTGAATGTTATACATAATACCCTCCAAACTTCCTATTGGAATGAAAAAAAGCTGTCATGCTGGCATGTATGCTTCTTTTTGCTAAATATTTCTCATGGTTGTATTAGGAGATCTGGTACAGCGCTGTCACTTAAGCTTAAGCCTTGCTGCCAACATTGTGGAAGTTGCTTCCAGTCTTTGTGGTAAGTTAGGCTCTATCTGTACATAAAGCACAGACATGAAATCTTGGAAAGAATGCAACTAAGTATATCCCAAAATGTCAAATTATTCCTTTAACCAAATATACCAGAGCAAGTTTCAATGTTAACAGTGTAGGATGTGAAAATTCATTAACAATTATACTGTTATACTTTTTTACAAAATTAGGCCTTAACATTGAGAGTATTTTGTAATATAAAGGAAGGGTTTATTTAAAAATCTCCACATTGGAAAACCACTAAAATTATGAAAAACACAATACAACACAAGTACTGTCAAAAAAAAAAGCGTGTTGTAGAACAGAAGGGAATAGCAGGAAGTGAGTAAAAATACATGACATTGTTAAACAGCAGATCTGTATCTGCATTAGTGATTAGAATAAGGATTAGGTTAATTCAGAGGCAAGGTTCAAGGTTTATGTTCTTGAGGTTTGATTTGCTTTAGAGTTTGGGCAAAGATGAATAAATCGCTTTTCAACAGTTTGAAGGTACACTTCCTGATTTCGTCATACGACTCCAAATCTCTAACTTTCCTCTGGGTCACTTTTGTTAATCAGCTGTGAAGTGTTTTGGGATTTGGGAGGGCTGCTGGACATTTTAAAACAAACCAGGGAGTTCAATTTTAAGGTTCGTGCTGGGGATTTTGCAGAGGCTGAATGTCAATGGACGTCCTCACAAGTATAGTAATACAAGCTTGTGCGTGTGGTTTTAGTGTCTCTTGTCACCCCCTAGTGTCCGTCCATGTTCACTGTGTGTGTTGATGTTTGGTGTGTTGCTGCCTTCACACAGTAGTTGGGTTTGTCAGAAACAGTGAAGCCCGGCAGACACAAACACTGATAGGAGCCCACTGTGTTGATGCACTTTGCATTTTTACACAACGACATCCGATTGTTTAGCTCTGAACATTCGTTCACATCTGTGGACAGAGGAGGACAGAAATTACATAAATACATGACAGACATGACCCAAAAGTTATGTTAGTTGTTCTGTGTTTTAGGTGTGTGTAACTGCCCTCTTACCCACGCAGGCCATGTGGGTCAGGTCCAGGGTGTATCCATCAAAGCAGTCACAGGTGTAACCCTCCTGAACCCGGACACACCGACCGTTCTCACAGCCATTCAGTATCCCACACTCCTCTGCTTGCAAACCCTCAAATGCCTTGAATGGATCTGTAGGACAAAAACACAAACCAACTCCTGAACTTGCCTGAAAATCATCATGTTTTTAAGTTTTCTTCGGTATCAAAATAATCCAGTGAGCTGTCTGCACATTCATGGGTACACTGCAAACAGGAGCTGATCAGAGATCATTCAGCACACTTTAATGGTGCCAATTTTCCAAAAGATGTAAACAAATATAGGCCAAAAAAGCCCCTACAGAGAGTGAGATCACAGTTAACTGACTCCATTGCAACGTTATACTGTACTTCCTGTACACTGTTCAACTTTTGAGTACATTGATCAAATACATGGTTTACATGAGTGGTGCTCAATCTCAATCATTTTCTACTGTGAAACATCAGAGACAAATGTTTTCTTTCCAGCTGAGGATTCAGCTATTGCAGGACTGGAATCACGACTATGGGAACTCATTCTAACATGATAGATTTATTATCACAAGATGGCAGTAAAGCGCTTTGAAATGAGAACACAAGTCAGTGTTTGTCATCAGAGAAGCTGAACCTGCATAATTATGATGTACTGCTCAACAATCAATTTGCTTAGCAGTTCACATTGCATTTTGCTTCACTTTCAGCAGTTTGTAGAACTCATAACTGTCCAACCAACTGTAGATGCCCAGTATAATACACACTCAGATTCTCCACTGTATTCTCCATTATTCAGTATGGTATGTAAGGGATAATGTACAGAGAGCCGGTCATCCCCTTCAGGGCAATGAGAGACCCCTTTGCTTCGCGTCGGGGTGCGGTATCGCCCTGTTGGGGATTCTTTCACAACAATGACCCGCTAGCTGTACATTATCCCGCTTATTACACGGCTACTTACTGAAGAAATCTATAATTTGACACAAAAACGGTCCGCCAGAGTCCGACATCAGAGCTACGCCCATAGCAACGGTCTGTTATACATAGCAACAGTCTGTTATAGAGAAATTACAGACCGCAGAATGCCGTGATTGACCAATCAGTATAGAGTATTCAACACAGCCATGTAATAATAACTAATAGCTAAATAACTCAGACCTGTGGATTTTTGTTCAGAATTTAATGTTTACTTTTTTTTGTTTTCCTGAGGTCTCTTTAAAATCACTCAGATAAAACAAGAAAAAAAAAAAAAAAAAACGTTTGGTTGAGCTGGTCACAGCTGGTCACAAATGGACATTGCTTCATTTTGTCACAAGATAAAAGGTTGGGAGTCACTTCCTTTGACCGCTACCTGGATAAACTCTATATGTAACCTTTACAATTCTTTACCTTGGCCACGTTACTAGCAAGAAGTTAGTAAAGACCCGAATAAAATCTAATTCTATAAAAACAATCCTGTGTTTCAGTGCTATTCCTCTGTTACTATAAAGGCTGCATAAAATACAAATACTCACGCTCTTCATTCTCGTAAAAAGGCAGGACAGTCTGCTGCTCAGGTGACGGTGAATAGTCTGGGCTCACTTCATATTCATGGACTGGGCTAGCAACAAGGGCATCATGACCGTACGCCCGCCGTCCGCCAAGGTTACACATGGATGCATAATCCTCTGAGAGAGAGACACAGAGAGAAAAAAGTTCAATAAGAAATGTCAGATGCTGCAAAATTCTTCAATAATTAAAAGATCTGAGATCCCAGAGATGACTAATCGACTCATTAATCATTCGTTCCCCAGACTTGTTATCACTCTATGTATGCTGAACATTTTTTACTGTATTTTAGTATTGGTGTAAATGCAGCTATGGCTGTAGGCAGGGTCTTAAATTCACTTTTTTCATTTCCTGCCACTGTGGCAGACAAGTATTTTTTTTTTCTGCCACTCAGAAGTTTTATCTGACACTTTTGAAATCTCTGTGCTAAATGAAGGAATAACATTTTAGATCTGATGTCATTCAATGTTCAATGTATTTCACATAAAAAACATTTTAAACATGGTAAATTACAGTGGTCGAATTACACTTTTGAGGGTAGTGTACACAGTACTTTACTGTACTTTGTTATTGACATCTATAGTGGTTGTTTGCATAAAAACATCCAAGCAGGACTGTGCTGCCCACCTGCTGCTGACAGGTAACGTTAACCCTCAGGTTTAGTAGCGCCACGTTGCTCAGCGTATTTTTTTCTCTCTCCGCCGTGTCTCCTTTCCAAAACAAACTGAAACATGATACAGCGTGCTTATGCGTCATTGTGCAGTGTAACTGTCGGAGTGCATCAATAAGAGGAATCGATAGTTACAGAGACATGAGATGTCAAGAAAGTAGACAACTACGGTTCTCTACTCCCATCACTAGCATTTTCCCTGTCTGCCAAAATGGCGGGTGTCCTGATGATTTTACCCGCCACTGCCAACAATTTACCCGCAATTGGCGGGTGCTAATTTCAGACTCTGGCTATAGGGAATAGGTGATGAAGAGTGTGTGAAGAGTCAGGGACAGTGATAGGGTGGCCAATATTAAAAATAAATCAATGAATTAAATTTAAATTTAACTTGCCATTGGTGTGTTTGACTACATTTAGTTAAACTCAACACATAATTCAGGGTTACACTCACACGTACAACATTAATTTGTGAAGTTTTAATTTTAATTGTGACAAACACTTGGTCTCTGGTATGAGGAAATCAAGTTTTTATGATTCCAGCAAATCATCTCGTAGTTTTTTTATTTTGTGTCTTACAGTCATCTCTGAGCTAAGAATTGCATTTACAATTAAAATAATTGGCCTACTGTAATGGAAACATGTTGGCACCTCAAATGCTCAACAGTCACTTTACATGAGTGAGTTCCCTTGTGTCAGTGCTGGCAAACACTACTCATCAAACACAACTAGTACAACAGAATGTAAGACACATAGACATACATCATGTACGTGAGCCTGCGTTAACAGTACATACATGAGAGCAGTGTGTGTGTTGTTGTGTAGTGTATACCGGTGTTTCTGGGTGGACACAGGGCACAGTCCATGCCCCAGGCTTCTCCATACAGACAGCAGCACTCTGTGTATGTGGTCTTCCTGTTGGGACCTAGCGGCCGCGTGCACGCCATAGTTTCTGTCAACGTCTGCCAGCAGATACCTAGGTAGTCTATCTGCACCGCCTCATGTTGCTCTGCAAACACACACAAAGCATTACTACATAACACAGTGTTGCGGGTTATATGCTCTGCTTCCATCCTAATAGGTTTTAGTCAATTAATTGAAATGTGATTTATACCAAATAGAAATAAATTAAGTACATATCCATGATTGGGCTAAAGCAATAAACTGAATCAATTTTTCAACATGTCATCATTAATTTGTATTGGCTACAAAATTTACGGAAGGCGAGTGACAATGGTAGTTAATACAACAAGTTCAACATATTTAAATTTAGTAGGCCTTACATTTAAGATTGTGATACTAAGATATTGAAATTTAATTTGGTCTGTAAGTAACTACACAATTAGGCAACATAATAAACAAACAACAACAAAAAAGGTTGTGTCTGTAAGGTAACCCACAAATTGCAAAAACTTGCAAAAACTCTTGTGAGACTCGCTGCCTGATAACCTACCCTAACCTTAACCATTACAGGTCAATGCCTAAAGTTAACCATTCCAGATCAATGCCTAAAGTTAACTATTCAAGGTCAATACCTGACCTTAACCATTCCAGGTCAATGCCTAACCTCAACCATTCGCAGTCAATGCCTAACCTCAACCATTCAAGGTCAATGCATAATCTCAACCATTCAAGGTCAATGCCTAACCTTAACCATTCGAAGTCAATGCCTAACCTTAACCATCTTGCAAGAGTTTCTCAACTTGTAGGTCACCTTCTAGACATGAACACAGAAGGTAATGACTTCGCACAATGCAGTTCAGTAAAAAACAAAACAAATCACACAAAATTAAAAATGGCCGACTTCCTGTTGGGTTTAGAGCATGGCCTCAAGAGACTTTTTTTTAGTCTACATGTAATACATGGGCCTACCAAATTTCGTACATCTAGGTGAAACGTACTGCTAGGGCTGCTTTGTTGAAATTTTGTAGGGGGCGCTATCGGTCCCCCTTGCCCCGCCCAAGCACAAGAACAATAACAGATAACATATTTTAGCACTTTTGATGCTTGTGCCAAGTTTCATTAGTTTGTAAGCATCTCTAGCTCTTGAAAAACAGCTTCCTGTTTCATGGCAAATGATGTGTTGCCTAGGCAAGGGGCGTTCAACGCACTATAACGCTTATAACGCATGAGGAATTTGGAGCAGATTGCTGACTGTAAGCCAAAGTTACAACAACTTCCTGTTTTTTTGCAAAAGGTGCTTTGACTTTGAAAACTGTTAAGGGGGCGCTATTGAGGCAATTTGCCACCCCCGAGACCCAAGTCTGACACGTGCCAACTTTCATAGCTTTGTTTGTAGCCAAGGCACCTCAAAAATGCACTCAAGATCTAAAAATAAAAGTCATAAACAATAATCCTTACAGTTTCAATAGGTCCTCGCGGACCGACAGTCACTGGCCAGGCACAGTGAAACCGGACCTCTGCTGAGTGCAATGATGCCTATGATGGTTTACTGAGATTTTATTTTTTAGGGAGTGATGCACAGCCTTGGAGTGAGCACTGCCAGAGTTGTTACATCAAGGCTAACAATGTACTTAAAGTATTAATTATTGGAAAGGAATTTGTTTTTGGGGCCAAAGTTTGACAATTCTTTGGCTGAAATATTGTGAAGACTGTAAACTACAGAAACTAACATAACATGGGGATTGGAAGAATTTCCATTATTTTTTGCAAATTCAAGAATTTCCTGAAGGGACATTTTTAGAATGTGTGCATGGGATATAAAAAAAAGCCTTTCTTACCAGCCACCTCAGAAATGACACAGCGGTTACTGTTGGGGTCCAACACCATGGGATGTGTACAGAAACACATGTATGAGCCATCTGTGTTCAAACACTGTCCACCAGCACACACTGACTCATCCAGACACTCATTGATGTCTACAGGAAAGAAAAGCAATCAGAGAAATTTAATGGAAAAATAACTAAGAGGATTTTCTTCATGTCAGCTGCACTTCATCGCCCTACATTGCTTTGGATCAATGCATTCACACACACACACACACACACACACACACACACACACACATACACACACACACACATACTAACTATTCAGCTATAAATACCTCTTATGCCGAAAACCCACTCTTGCCAACCAATTCAACTCCCACTTCCTCACAAATGCTTGCTCCTACAATAACAGCTTTTGCAGCATCAACACACCAGTGAATGAAAACCATCTTAATGCTAGAATAATTACATTTTTCAGGTTGAAGATTATAAAAAGTGATACATCTGTTTAACCATTGCTGCCACCTGTAGTGCCAGGCAGTTATTGCTGCAATGTTTTTACAGTTGTTTTCCCTCCATCACAGCTGTGTGGTAAAAGCTTTTATGTGTAGCACTGTTCACTGGTCTTCTCTTAATTTACCATGAAAGACTTCCCTGACTGGTGGATGTCTCTGGTGCGCATGCTCTGCCCATAGAGCATGCACGTTAATATTCTGCAAAAGTAGCACAACAAGAAGGGTTGTGTATATACTGTACATATGTAAATCAACCCTCAACCGCGATTGGCTGGGGTTTCAAGGCCTTAAACAGGAAAAAGCGAATACTGCTTTTTTTCATGATTTTGAAACCTAATTATCTATATTTGTCGATTTTTTTATTCATTCAAATTTGGCTGGGTGGTTAATAACACATTTTTCTCTGGTGTGACAAACGCAACACATGTATTTTTGCTTTACCCAGACTTTAAGGTCCACTTATTAGGTTTTTCTGGGGCTCTCAACAGCATCGCACGGTCCTCACACACAGTTTTTTTCCTGAGCATTTTTAATCTGATTTATAATCTGTGCTTGCTTCAAATTTTAGAGTGAGAGTTAATTCTTGACCTTGAAAATAGTAGTTTAACAAAATAATCTAAACTCAAAGTTCACTTACTAAGTTTTTTTCCGGACCAGTTGAAAAAGCACCCTCTCTCTTTTCCTCACTTTTCCTGTCACTCTACAACCACAATCGTTAGTAAAAGGGGAAAAAAAAAATGCACAAACGTATAAAAATAATGAAGTTCCACGCTTAAATATAAAATATTAAAATATAAAATCTACAATCGATCACTTTGGGCAAATACGATAAAAACCTATATTTATAAAACTGTCTAATTTTACAGCTAAACAGTAAACTACAAGATGTTTCTGAAAACATTTGAGGAAAGAAATATGCATATCAGTAACATAATATTGATTCATATTTGATCAGCGGTGCCTAGTTTGACCGTTTGATCAGAGATTATTTTCAAAAGGTCAACACATTTTCATTCTCACACTTAATTTGAACTAGAATGTTAATGTCTTCAGTCTTTTAATTTGAGTATTGTATTTAAATATGTGATAGTCGTGCGACCTGTCTGGGGTGTACCCCGCTTTCACCCAATGTCAGCTGGGATCGGCTCCAGCCCCCCCGTGACCCTGAATAGGATAAGCGGTTACAGATAATGGATGGATATTTAAATATTTATAACCTTTTCACATTCTCCACAAACGGCTATAAAGCCATGCACTCTGAAAGTATTCTAGATATTCACTAAACTGCCACAGAAACGTTTTGAGGTTGCAGTCTGAATCCTGTTTTTGATAGCTTCACAGCAAAAATATAACACTGTAATTCAAACAGGTATTAAAAGTAGATGTGCATTCCTCCTGGTTCAGACATCAGTCCAATCTGTGGTTGGTCTGCTGCCGTAGCTACTGTGCTCTATACCGTGCCCTGTCTGATTGGTGTGTTGTTAATGTAACAGATCAGCACAGCACTGGTGTGGTTATGGTGTTTCTAAGCTGCAGCAGGGAGAGCAGAACATTCAAACACACCATCAGATTTGACAGCAATTTATCAGCAGAGTTTTCAAAGGCAATGGAGGAAACTTTCTCTCTCACACACACACACATGCACACACAGACAAAACACACATAGCATTTCTGTTTGCTGTGTATCACCCTGACCTCTGCACTCCAGTTTGGCAGGGTCGTAGTCCTGTCCGGTCTTGCAGTAACACTCGTAGCTGCCCACAGTATCCAAACAGAAGCCTCCTTTACACACCTCCTGGCCAAACAGTGTACATTCATCTGCATCTGCAGGCAGAGAGAAGAGAGTTTATGTTGGCTTTAAAAGTGTTACGATGGAGAGCCAGGAGTAACTGTACTGTGGCTTTATGTAGAAGCACAATGGATCCATGTGGGATAGCTGTAACATTAACATATTTAGGTATAATCTGCATGTAGCATTAATGTAGCATTAGCATACAGACACAGATACATTATATCATCATCCTCATATCATTCTCTCTGCGTCACCTGTCTGATAGTGCTCCAGGAAACAGACACACCATATGTATTTCCATGGAAACCATATCAGCAAACAAAATGTGTTAAAGTTTATAATTAAGTAATTCCTTATAAACAATAACAAAAGACAATTGTGGTTTCATATAGAACATGTTTTTTTGGGGGGTTTTTAACACCGGGCCGCTGCGGTAAGGACTCAGCCTTGGTACATGGGATGCCAGCCCTACCAGGTGAGCTACGGGGCGCCCACACAGAACATGCTGTAGTGTTTGCATTGAATGTTTTGATCAGCGTTGTCTCCGTGCAACCCGTTCTCACTCCCAACTCTAATACATATTATATATATTATCATATTAATTCATATATTAATTACAATTAAGTAATTAATTAATTGACACACAGCGCTGAGCTACATCTCAAATTAATCCTCAGGTTCCCAGCTTTCAGACGTCTATGTGACATATACTGCTGACCTGCAATCTCCCCCTAACAACCCTCTGTTCCCCTCAAAAAGAAGACAAAAGCGGGTCTAAGTGGGTCTCAGAGGGTTAAGTCATGTACAAGTAGCTTAGTTTTACCTTTGTAGCTGTCAGCTGTGGGGACTCCATACAGTACGTCTCCATTGGGAATAAAACCTTTTCCAGATGGACACATCTGATTGAGCTGGTCTGAAAGGGAACCAACATGGAAGTTTGGAGGTTAAGAGTCCATCGTGCACTGAGGTGTGTTTGCGTGTGTGTTTGCATAGTATATGCTGTAAGGTAAACTTAAACTGTGAATGTTTGGTCATGGTAGGTTAAAATCTTGTGGTATACTGTGTTACTGAAATATAGCCGAAGGGTGTGTCTAGTAAAGATACTAAGAGAGTATCTGTGTTTTATCGTCCAGCTTCTTTTCTACTTCTTCCTCCTCCTCCTCCCCTAACCCACCTGTGCCGTTGACAGGACAGGGATACACCTCACAGTTGTCACCCCATCCAGCTCCAAGTGTGCAGCAACACTCCTGCAGGGTGACATGGCTGGTCAGCACACTCTCACACAGGTTCTCATTGCTCAGATGATAGTAGCACTCCTTACGCTCCACTGATGACACTGAAAGATGAATTTAGGAAGAGAGGGAGAAAAGAAAGAACACATGAACACCTGATCCTCGAGTTGGCCTCCAAACTAACCAGTTGTTTCTGGCTTCTACTACAGCCCCTCATCTATACTGTAGGCATACATGTCATACTTGTGTTCTCCTTATGTGCAATGCTGCCTGAGAGAAAAAAAACTTTCTACAAGCTGCATTGCACACAATAGAAGTTTTGAATGTACCAGTGAAGGTTTTCATTTCTCATCAGAGATTTTCCCAACTGATTCAGAGCAAGATAAGGTGTAAAGTTCTGAAGTGAAATAGTTCGGCTGTGGAACCGCCTGGTCCAGTTGCCAGAGGAAAGGCTGAACAAAAAGATCTTTAACTGGGACTCAGCACCCATGGTCAAGAGAAGTCTCTGCAATATTTTCTCTTTCTGATTTACATTTCATTTTCAGGAATAATTTGCAGTGTAACATAAATATAGTCAAACAAAAACTACTAAAGCTCCATAAGGAACAATGGAAGGTTGAGATTTGGAATAAGCCAAAACTCGTAGATACATTACGTTCAAACCAAAGAGGATTATTACACTGAACCTTATATAAAATATAATTTACAGAGAGGGCAGGGGTCCTTACAGGTATGTGCTCAGTTAAGAACTGCTACCTTACAGCTGGCAATTGAAGTAGGTTGATACAAAGGTACACCTGAAGAGCAGCGTTTGTGTTTTTTGTGATCTTGGTGTGTTTGAGGATGAATTTAATTTTATGTTCCATTGCCCTATGTACAGTGACTTGAGAAATCATCTGTTCAATTGAGGAACCCGGATCTGTTTTGGTTGTTTGAAGGTTATATGTTGAATTGGCTCTTTAATGTGGAGATTTTTGTCTTACCAAGATTAATATAAAATGCATGGGAACTAAGACAAAGAACACTGTATCCGTCATAATAAGACCTTTTTGCAAGGGAAATTGAATGTTCTGACATTTTCTTATTTTCTTTCTTTCTTTCTTTCTTTCTTTCTTTCTTTCTATGAATTTGTAGAACTGTATGTTATGACTGATCATGTGGCCATCCTGGTTGTTGTTGTCCAGTGTCTTGTAAGCCCATATGGGCTGGGCACAAAATGGTGCAGGACATTCAAATAAACAAATCAATCAATCAATCAATCAATCAGTTAATGTAAAAAACTTGATTATGTGGTTTGTGTGTATGAAGCATCACTGTACACAAGTCAAGAACTCAGTAGCAACCTTCAGAATTGAGACTTAATTAACTATTGGCAATCAATTTTCCTGTTTCCCTTCTGTACCAATGAATGTGTTAACATTACATAATTTTTGAGCCCTTTGAGGTATTAATTATCGTTACATATTTAGGTATCATTTAATGCATTTATGCTACACGACTGTATGAAGTTTGTGTACCTCAATTTACTGACTTGTATGGAGAAATGACAAAAAAAACATGTAAACACCCTGATGTCTTCATTTGTACAGAAGCTGAAGGTGGGTCACCTGTGGCGATGGGCTCACACTTGGCGATCATGACATTGTAGTCCTGGCCGCTGGGACACACGCAGAGGAAGGAACCATCAACATTCACACACTGGGCTTCTCCACACACGCTGCTCAGCAGCTCACACTCATTCACATCTGTGGAGAAGGAACACAAGAACATGTTGATAAATGTTATTTTGAATTAATCTGGTCATTGGTCTATTAAAAATCAAGACATAATATGATTGTGCATCAAGCGTGCAAAGTGGTGGGCAAGTTCAGTAGCTGTTGCAAACAGGATGAAACAAGATAAACATGAAATATGTTTCTCCCCATCCTGCCCCAGATACTCCCCATATACTCCCAAACTGTTCCAAAGCACCTAGCACCTCTAGTGGGCCAGCATTTCAATGAGCTACAAACATTATCCGTTAATTTATCGCGATGATATACTGTGTATACGTTGGGGTGACTACAGTAAGTGAGTGATGCATTACGTTTGGCCGAGCAGTTTCCACATTGATACGTTGGTTATTGTTGCATTTGTTGGACAAATTCATTTTAAATGTGGTATCAATGGCCTGTTGAGTAGCACATCCTGACGTCGAAATGTACAGCCTGTGTTTTTGTGGCAGAACAACAAATTCTCACGACATTTTGGTATTCTTTATCTTATTCTCTTTATCTTTAAATTCACTTTACACAACTGGTATGGCACAAAGATGGGAGAAGAGTTTTCATTCAAAACCCTTTGTCACCTAGAGCTGACTATTGTGTTCGGCAGTGCGATTCAGTCTTACACCGTGTCTCCTCTTTGCCGTTGGTGCAGTGAAAGCAGAACATCAATATTGTATGGGTTCAGCCACAGTATTGCTTTGCAGTGCTCACGTAGGAAGAAAATAGATTTGAAACATAAAAACACTTTGGGTCATGGTTACATCGTGGTTACGCCACCCAAAGCGCAAGTGAAATGCGGACCTCTACAGGTACGTGGCCAGAGTAGACAGATGTACTGTACGTCAGATGCGCACGAGTCAGACAACTGAAAGAGATGTGTCTGTCACAGCTGTAGCAGTCAGTCAATCGGTCTGTACTGATCTATAAATGAATGGGCGATTCTTCCAGTAGGTGATGAATCTGCAGCCTTGATTTGAGATTTGAGAAGTGCTGCACCAGAGCGCGGTGCCATGATGCATGGTCATCCACTGTGTTAAACCTTGATTAAATAAATAACCACCCACTTCTACACACTTTAGACTGGTCAGTTATTAATCAGTATTCTATTTGTACGGCAAATGTTAGATTACAGGGGCTCATGTTTTGTTAGCGAAATGCGTTATAATGCACTGCAAGAAAAGGCATCTACGGTCTCACATCATCTACTATAAGATGTGATCAAACACACTATGATGTGATATAGCAGAATTCTGACTGAAATAGTCTTATATTGGTCCAGTCATATATACAACTTCAACGAACTATAATTGCTTGGATTATTCATTTGCTCTTATTGAACAAATGCTATTGTAGCCTAAATCTGATACACGACCGCATGCGGTGGTTATTGTGCCCATAGATCTAATATGTAGGTCACTGTGTGGCAACATTAAAGATGCAACATTTGCAGAATGAATTTGGACTGTAAATATCCTCACAAACAAAAACTCAGACCAAATGATGAATAATCGAAGACTGTATTTTTGAATTATGATTATTCACTTATTATATTTGCTTCTTGATCACTCCATGAGGTAAGAAACCTGAAGAGAAGAAAAATCAAAGCAAAATCCATTTGACTTGTATTTGGCACACTTGATTCGGTTTGGCATGGGAAGCAAAGGAGGTCTGACCAAGTAAAGGGGACTCTGGCCTGATGTCTTGAGATGAAGTATAGCTAATTTCTGCAGCATTCTGTGACAGCACAATCACACAGCAAGGGGGAAAAGTCACACACAAAGTCAACTGAGCCATTTCATTTGGACCTGCATGGATAGTGACAATATCTCTTCTGCTATACCAATTCATAATTATAATTTCTCCAATGGACCTTCCAAGAAGAGTAGACTAAAGTTGCTGGAAGGTGCAAAGTGACTCAATACACTAGTTTGCATAGAATATTTTGCATTGTGCTCTCATCATCTGATCACTGAGCGATGGGACGTGGGAAGTGTGAAATGGAAGAGTAGCACTGTTACCTCTTTGGATTAGAGAGTAAAAACTTCAAATAAATGTGTGAATCATCAGCCATATTGCCAAATCTTTGGCCATGAAGGCATTATCATTTTCCTCAATGTTCAGACAAAGTAGCTTGATGGGTTGCTCAATGTTTCAGAGAAATACATTTGCTGGAGCTGCTGGAGTTTACAGTTGCTAAACCCAATAATAAAGATGTCAAACTGGTAATGTTGCTACAAAGACTCCTTGGGGAGAATGAAGAGGATGAAAGAAGAGAGATGGGAGAGAAGAAAGAAGGGGAAATCACAGGAGGAGAAGGAAAGATATAGAGAGTAGAGATAATGAAGCAGTGTAAAAGTAAAGAACAGGAGAGAGGAAACCAGAAAAAAAGTTGGCTGATAAGAGGAGAGGAATAGATGGAGGGGAAGGAAGACAGAGAGACTGTACACATTCTGAATGGTTAGTGGTACACCACCACTCTTGGTTTTCAAGGATTGTGTGTGTGTGTAAGTGAGTCCATCTGTGGTAGCCGCAGTGATGGTTTGGCAGTGAACAGGAGGCAGCTGGCTGGACTGAACTTCTGTGGGGCCCAGCAGCACTGCCAAAGGACAGATGGGAAGTGTGTGTAAGTGTGTATAGAGCAAATACTGTATTGAGGTATGTGAATAAGAGTGTGCTGGTAGTTCTGTATTTTATGTGTCTGTGTGTGTGTGTGTGTGTGTGTGTTTTTAGTGGGTTAGTCACTGGGAGACCTTTTGTGGGGGAAGTTTTCTATCATGGTTCAGCAGGGGGAAGTCTGCTCCAACAGTCCTTCCTGCTGGAGGAAAGTGCACTAGATCGGAGCTGCAGAGGCCCAGTTAATGTGGGGAAACCGCCATTACCCATCAGCTCAGACTCATTCCAAACCAAACTTGAGGAAAACCGCTGATTTTCAACATTAGTTCCATGTATTCCTCGTTGGGATAGTGTGTCTGCATTGCTTGGCAATGTTGCTTTCAATGATTATCTGAGAGAAACAACTAAGGTCACAGCAGGGTTAACACCCTAAATTCTCCAAAAATGGTTGGGGCCTTCATTTACCTCAGCGAAGGAGAAAACCAGGCCTTTTTTGAGATGTATTATTAGAAAAAAAAAAGTCCAGACTGTATGAAGAAAAATGATGTGTCCACTTCTGTTCACAAATTGCTGTTAAAATGTTTCAGTTTCTTTAAATGTTTTGGTACATCTTTCAGTAATATCAGTAATATCTCAAATTGAAGATATCAAAGGAAATCAGGTTGTTTTTGAAGTTGAAGCACTACAAAACGTCAAAAGTGGCAGTTAAAACATACATACTGAAAGAACTTCAGGTGGCAATTAGGATCAAATCGCTAAAGAAGTTGAAATCTTGGAATTGCTACATAAAACTGAAGTGTCACCTTAAGTGTAAGCAGCAAGTGAAGTTAATGTATCAGGTGAAGTGAACATGCTGAAAGGAATTTATGGTGCTTGTTGAAGTGTAAGGATAAGTGTAAGCAACACTGTGACGTTCAGTATCCCACCTCCAGGGGCAGCCGCCAGAGATCAAAATCTAACCAAAATATCTTGGAAGATTCCTTAGTAAAAGTTCCCATTTACCCAAATGCAGTGATGTTACAATCTTTGGCAATGTGGTTCCAGCCGTGGCCCAACGGCTATCCAAGCCCCACCAAGAGACTCTTGGGGCTCCGCGCTGGTACCTCACCCGTTTGATTTCACTGATGCTCCGTTGATGGTAGGGGTGGAAATTACTACTTCCATCCCAATACAATATTATATTCATTATTTGGACAACGATACGATATTTGCCGATATCACAAAATCTGCCCAGATACAATTTCGATTTGATTCAATTCAGGGGCCTGCGATCAATATGAGATGATATCATCTGCCCATTTAACGTTATCAGTTACATTTATATCAACTCACAAAAAGCAACTAAAATATGATTTGACAATTTTATTACTGGGCTCTTCCAGACATTTAAATGAAAAACAATCTATTGTTTTTAATAAAAAACACTAAATATTGTAATGTAACCATAATGGTCCCTCCAAAGTCACTCCTGCCTCACAGGTAGCGTCAGCAGACTTCACCCCCTGCGGCATAGTGTCCCCGCTTTACCTATGGACGTGGCACTAGGCTCAACCCTAGTGGCACTGCCAGCCCGACCACCAGAGGGCAAAGCTTCACCAAAATGTCTGGAACGTTGCTTTGGTGACACCTATGTTCCTATCTGCCCAGGCACAGTGAATCTCAGGTGTTTCATCGGACAGCGACATGCTGCTTCATTAGTGCAAGTTACCCCAACATCCAAAAATCATAGGAGGAAACTTCTTTGTTGCAGACAGCAAATGTAAACATCATATTTGACAATGAACACGTAGCGATAGATGCGAGGCTCGTGTGGAGTGTTTAATTTTCTGTGAATTATTGTTAAATTTTGCAGCTTGTTTGTCCTTAAATAAATGTATTGACATAATTTACAAGTTTTCTGTCTATTATTAGCAAACTAATACATTAATCTGGACCTGGACTGTAAGCATACACTTTAAAGTTTATGTGGAGGTCTGATTGTATTCACATGCAAATACACTATAAAACAATATACTACAATACTTCCATCTTAATATACAGTATGCATACCAAAACCTCAACACTTACCCACACAGTCTTGGCCATCTTGGGACTCCTGGTAGCCTTGCTCACAGAGACATTGGAAGGAACCCAGTCTGTTCTCACAGAAGCCACGAGGGCCACACAGTGTCTCATTGAGCCCACACTCATCAATATCTGGTGAACAAACAAAGCCAAGACAAGTCAACATGTTTTTTCCTTGATTGATTTTTTATTGATTGATTGATCCTTTCCCTCTATATTATCTGTTTCTCTAACATCTTATTTTATTTTAGATGTTTTCGTTTTAAAACACTTTAAATTGCACTATGGTGTATGAACATCTGTTTCAGAAATAAATGCTAATTCCAGATGGAAACTCACATACACACACACACACACACACACATACATACACACTCAGCAATACACAAAACGTATCCTGTGTTTTCCTAGGCCTTCCAAACAAATCAAAGAAGTGACATGAAAGGTGAAAATTGAAGGGCAGTAGATTAAACAGAATAACTTTGCAATTGAAGCAGCTGGTGTAAAACGTTGTAAATAAGACACAAATGAGCTGGTCTCATAAACACACACTCACACTTGAGTCACACTCTCATCCCCTTACATAAATCAGGCAGAGCAACAAATATCCCTCCTCGTCTAGACAGTCAGCTCAAAGGCTCCCGTCTGTTTCTTTTCCTCTCATTTCTTTCCTTTTCTCTCTGTTTTTTTCTGAGGCAGGAAATGGCATTAAAACAGCTCTGGCACAGGGGCCAAGACTCATGCCATGATGGAAAAATAGGAGCAGCACATATATGAAAGAACCTGAAGATTTTTTCAACTTTTCTTTCTTGTTTAAAAGGCGTGATATAGAGGGTAGAAATAGAGGCATGGACATAAGGATGTAGACAATGACAAAGGAAAAGGGGATGGAAGTAAAGAGAAATAAGTGATTGACCATCACTTTAACATTGCTTTTCATTTGCAAATATTGGCCTCCGCCAACCAGCCAAGTTGCCGCTTACATCCAACATGTCATCACTTCATCATTTTATCCTATTAGACATTTGCGTGAAATTGTCATAATTAGAAAATGAATTCTTGAGTTATGGCCAAATACTGTTTTGTGTGTTCACAGTGACCTTAACATTTAACCTCCAAACTACACCAAACTCTAATTAGTTAATTCTTGAGACCAAGTGGGCGTTTGTGACAAATTTGAAGAAATTCCTTCGTTCCTGAAATATTGCATTCATGAGAATGTGTGGGACGGACGTACAGACAACCTGAACATTATGCCTCTGGCCACGGCTGTCGCCGGCGCAGAGGCATAATAACACATCAGTGAGCCACACTGTTGCACTGGGTAACATGCCCCATCCTTACTCTTATGGTTTGACGCTATATGAAAATAAATTTAACTGAATGAAATTGAACACACACACTGTCGTTTATTTTGACTCATCCCACATAAACTGTCCTGCTGCCACAAACACTCACTAGCACCAAATGTCGATTAATCCGCCATTGAAAATAGTCCCCAAAAAATGCACTATTACATCCTTTTTTTAAAAATTAAATTATGTATTTATGACCAAATTCATCTCTTTATTAGAAACCAAAGGGCTTGCAGCTGAGTGTCACAGACAGTATATAGTACTGAGGGACTAACACATTGTTAGGTTTGATCTTTTCATGGGATTCGTTGAAAATAAGAAAAATACAGAATTAAGCCAGCCTCATCCTTTAAGGGTCAGTATCAGCATGCTGATAATTTTACAACCCTAAACATAGACCATTAAATTAAAACTACAAAGGGCTTTATCCTAAATATGATCCCATGTGATTTTTTAATACAATGTGTATGGGATTTAAGAATTAGTAACATATATTTATGTTTCAAAAGCAAGTTCTAATGAATGAATGAAACCCCAATCATGTGTTTGTGTGTGTGTGTGTGTGTGTATGTACTGTGTGTGTGTGTCTTACCATCACAGGAGGGCGTGTCTAGGTTGACAGTGAATCCGCTCTCACACACACACAGATAGGATCCCTCCGTGTTGAGACACTCGCCGTGGGGGTAACAGAGCTCTGGTTCATCCGCACACTCATCAACATCTGGGAGGATGGAGACAGAAATCCACTGAGAGATGTGTGTGTGTGTGTGTGTGTGTGTGTG
>CAKALG010044603.1:0-23926 GCA_916700815.1 Helicolenus hilgendorfi
TCACAGGCGGCCGAAGCAGTGACTGAATGTGCTTTTGGGCGTTTGAAGGTGAGGTTTGGAGCACTCAGAAGGGCTATAGACATAAACCTCAATGACCTTCCTTTCATCATTTATGCATGTAAAGAGACAGTGGATAACAGCAGAGTGATGACGGGAATCCCAGCCCCCCACAAACTAACTATTATCGAACTGACTGTAATGAAGCTGAAGGACAGGGAGTGAGAGTGGTGGTAACAAAATTCTTTGACCCTTAAAGCATTAGTGGGTAGAAATGGAGAAAATATGATTGAAAAAAATGATTCCTATAAAACGGTCACTATATCCTGACAGTAGCGTATGAGACATGTAATCTAAAAAAAAAAAATCATGTGCCTCTGTGTCCTCCGGTGCTCCTAATGGCATCTGTAAGATTTCACAGGCCGGAAGAAAACAACCAATCAGAGCCGAACTGGAGCTTTGCCATCTCTGAGCAGCTGTCAATCACTCACAAACTCTGATCAAACAGTCAAACTAGGCAGCGCTGATCAAATATGAATCAATATTCTGTAACTGTAATACCTATTTCTCGCCTCAAATGTTTTCAGAAACATCTTGTAGCTTACTGTTTAGCTGTAAAATGAGAAAGTTTGTGACCCGGCAGCCATGTTGAGATCAGTCGAGGAAATACCAAGCACCGCCCACCAGCCGGAGAAAACTTTCTCATTTTACAGCTAAAAAGTACACTACAAGATGTTTCTGAAAACATTTGAGGACAGAAATATGCATTACAGTAACAGAATATTGATTATTATTTGATCAGTGCTGCCTGGTTTGACCGTTTGATCAGAGTGATTGACAGCTGCCTCCGTTGAATGAACAGCCAATAGGAACGCTCTCTCTCTGAAATGACCTGTGATTGGCAAAAGTCTCCCATCACGGCTAGATTTTTTTAAAGCCTGAAAACAGAGCCATGAGGAGGTGCAGAAGTCTACTTTTCTCTGAGAACACTTGAATTACAATATGCTGAAAGGTTATTATGTAATTTCTGCCCAATGACGCCAAAAACATTCTGCCTACTGCATGTTTAACTTGTGATCTCACTTATGGTGACATAAATATTACGGCGAGTTGCTATTGTGTTCGAGTGTGGATGAAGCTATTTTGTAAAAAAACGTTTTTTTTGCTTTTAAACGGCGGGGAAAATATGTGTTTTTAAATATATCTGTATATCCGTGTAGACAGGGCCTAACAACGTCACCTCACAGCTCACAGCACCAGGGTCTATTTTCAGCTCCTGCCATGCTGTATAGAGTTTGCATGTCGTCCTGCTGTTCAGAATTCCTTGATGTGCTTCGCCTCACTATCCTCCCAAGATGAAAAGACAGCCTTGAAATTGCCCATAGGTATGAATGTGAGTGTGAGTGATGGTCTGTCTACCTGTATTAGCCCTGTGACGGATGCCTGACCTGTCCAGGGAGTTCATTTGGCTTCATCGCCATTGTGTGCTTTGGCTGCACTTCGTTCCTGGAGACAAATAAGTAAGTAGATAGATAGATAGACAGGGAGATATATACATATATGCATACATACATGCATACATACATGCATGTAAAATGACATAACAAATATGGTACATTTTATATTCAAAGTTTCCTTAGATGAAATATATTGCTCTATCCATACGCTTTCTAACTCGTGGGGAATCAGGATCACAAGTCACAAAATCAGTACGATAGCATCCTCGTCTAAGGAAAGTATTTGCTGCTGGGCAGCACCAAAGCATTAAAAGATATTAAGCTCCGACATCTGTTACCATCTTCTCCACCGAGAAAATTAAACTCTAAAAAACAGCGCTATGATTGTATCGTAGCTTTTGTTCTCTTTCCCATTTTTTTCTGAATCCTTTGTATTTTATCTGAAATTAAACTACAAGATGTTTTATCCCCCCTCTACATCCCATTGAGACTTCAAGCTGCTGTTTTATGAAAACACTGGCACCGTGCCCTTCAAAGCCTAGCTGAACTGAGACAACCTGAGAGACAGCAAGAGTCAACAGCCGACTCCCGTCAGATTCCCCGCCACCCTGGAAACACTGCCCCGTGCCAGGGGAATAATGGCTGTGGGCTTTGGCTGTTAGCAAAGGCCTCTCTGGAGGTGTGAAGGCCGTAGATCCTGCAGCTGATGAGTACATGGGTGTCAGGAGGAGGCAGTTTCCTGGGATTTATACGCCAGCTGCCTGGCAGATGAGGGCAGGCTGAGACTGGGTGAGGACAACAGCGTTGATTTAGATATCCTAAGTGTTAACTCTCTGAGTTCATCTCTACAAAGGACCCTTTTCACATACAAGTCATCGTGAGATCCATTTTCAATATAAAAATATTGACTACAGCTTGGTACAGATTGGTTGTTTTCCTCCGGTCTGTGAAATCTTGCAGATGCCATTAGGAGCACCGGAGGACACAGAGACACATGATTTTTTTTTTTCAGATTACCTGTCTCATGTACTACTGTCAGGATATAGTGACTGTTTTATAAAAATATTTTATTATTATTTTTTTTTTTCTTATTTGCTCCATTTTTACCCACTGCTGTAAATACAAACATGGAAAAGAAAATACACTCTAAGACATTGAGTTTTTGATTTCATGTACTTGAACTCTGGAGCTCAAAAATCTGTGACCCCTCACAGATGAGGCTAAACTGGTTCAATAGTTCTGACTCAAAGCCAGTTTCTTCTCTGACAGACAGCGAGGCGGTGAGGAACAGACACACACTCTCTGTGTTTTAGGGATCGCTCACGAGGATGCTCAAGGTATTTTTAAGGTCAGTTGATGGAAGGCCTTGAAAATCCATGTGAGGTGGTTAAATTTCCCCTGGGTGGTGTGGGGGAGTGCTGCTCATCAAGTAAGTAACAACCACAGAGCCCAAATGAATACCGCAGAATTACTTGAAGAAAATGAGAGCTCCTCCGACTGCGCATGCCGCCCAAATGTGGAACAGTAATGACCACAGAGGAAAAGTGTGAACCGCGCTCGATCTCTGGGCCTGCCGGGCTTCCGGCTATGAAAGTGAATGAGACGCGATTTGAGTCAAATGAAGGTCAACGGAGTGAATCCCAAATTCGGCAGCTGCTGAGGCTTAGTTGTTTTTAGTATTTTTAAAGAAAATGGTGCCTAATTCACACGTTTCTGCACAAAAATGCCAATCAGAGGTGATTGTTGGAGAGAAGTACAGAAGAACAGTTTAAATACTGCAGGTCTTTCTCTTTGGTGTCTCATTCCTTGTTGTCCACCTGGCAGCTCTCTTTCTCCCCCCCCCTCCTTCCCTTCCTTCCTGTAGTGTCCAGTCTGTACCGGATAAATGAAAGCCCATCAAGAAGATATCAAGATAAACATAAAAGTAGTCTGAGCTTGACAAGAAAATAGGAGTCATCCATCAAAGGGCTTGGCTACTTACACAACATGTCAGGGAACCCCTTGGGTTCTCAGCAAACCGCCT
This sequence comes from Helicolenus hilgendorfi, assembly GCA_916700815.1. Classification (NCBI taxonomy): domain Eukaryota; kingdom Metazoa; phylum Chordata; class Actinopteri; order Perciformes; family Sebastidae; genus Helicolenus; species Helicolenus hilgendorfi. The sequence continues at coordinate 3,478 of CAKALG010044603.1, forward strand.
CGCTCTCTTAAATTCAGGACACCGAACCGGAACATCACCATCAGAGAGACGGACAACAAGCTGAGAGATGGAAAAGAAAAAGAAAAAAAAGTCTTAAATGTGGTGTTACATTGCTGACCAGTTTGGGGTTCTGCATGAGAGCCGTCGCACCTTTCAGGGTAGAGGAGAAAGTCTTCATCTTCATATCACACCTCTGGAATCTGCATCATCCTTCTTTCTCCAGGTTTCCCCCTGACATATCTGACGTCAGAGTTTGTATTGTTTTTTTAAACCATCAACCTAATGCTCCATTTCGCTTGCACAGGTGAATGAAAATTGGTAGGCCACATCAGATGTCGTCCGTTCCTTTGTCACAGATAAGCAGATGTTTATACAGTTTTGTCCTCCCGTCCTGATAAACGCCACACGAACGGAACCTTTTGCACTTCTTAATCTCACTTTTTTTACTCGGCTATAAATCATCCTTTGTACTGTAACAAAGCTTCCATGTGCTTCACACTGTCGGTCATGGAAAAAAAGAAACAATTGGCCACAAATCAATTCAAGGGCAATGACACAAATCAATTAAGAAGGTAATGATGCAGTATATTAGGTTTGGCTATCTGTGAATCCAGTGTTATATGAGGAGGACGACTTTGCCACAAGTCGCATTTATTAATCATTTCCTTCAACGCAGTCAATAGTTCATTACGAGGAAGACGCGTTAAGGCGGTCACACTGTGGACAGGATGAGCACGTAGCTTCAGTTAACCAGAGATGAGCTTCACTTCCTGATTAGATTAGGTTTCAGACAGAGCAGGTAAACAGAAATAAGCTTCATCTGCATGGGGCTGTCACCAGTTCCGAGGAAACAAATCACATCTGGCCGTGAATTAAAAATACCCCCAGATGAATTATTTTAGTGCTGACGACGGCAAAAACAAACAAACATAAACTCTGAAACAAAGGTTGTGTTATGAGCACACCTGCTGAGTCCAACGATAAATATACTGCATAATATTAATGATGTAATGTATTTTTTTTTTTGCACATAAAACTGCACATAATAAAGCATAGGAAAGCATAGGAATAGAGTGCTACAGGAATGAGTCCTAAAACCCGGAAATGAGTTAACATTTTAGCACTTTCAGTTCCCTCATCTGGAAGTCAATGAGTTTTCTGAATGGGTTTTCAGTTAGATGCCAGAAATAAGGTAGCACCAGCTTACGAGATTTTAATGTTTTGTTCTACGACATAAAATACATCAGTAAATATCCCACTGGTGAATTTGGAAGCTTTTATGTGTCTTAAAAAAGGCGGTTGCTAAAAAGTGGCTAAATTAGACTACAAAACGTCATCACGCCGACTCGTCCGTCTTTACAGACTTGTTGTGTATACTCACGCTCATGCGACCGTTGTGTTTGTTTATAGCCTAACGTTAGCTTTTTACTTCTGGCGATTGTATTCGCACTTAAAAAAATCATAAAAGTGGTGTTCATTTGTGGAGATTATCTTAATGAACAAAACGTGTGAGTACCATAAACGTTTGTTTGATGCAGTTTATTTTCTGCAATAATCCAAAACCCAATGGAAAAATCCCATTGGCTTTTTGCCGAGGGCACCCAGGGTGATGCTAACTTCCTGGTTGCCCAACAAAAATACGTCATCCCTGGAGCACTCTATGGGGACATACAGTAAGTGGGAATCAAGACCATGCTAGCAGCTTGGTAAAACTGTACTTAAGCACAGCGCAGTGTTTTGAGCTAATGCTGACGTCAACATGCCCCTCAGTGACAACCGGCAGTTTAGCCTGTTAGCATGCTAATATTTGCTAATTAGCGCTAAACACAAAGTATAGCTGAGGCTGGTGAAATGGTGTCATGCCATTGTTCCGATGGTCCATTATTCCAAAACCCCTGTAGTCTGAAAAATGCCAAGACAGCCCTTTATCCCTTTTAGCCCTTAAATTAGTTCCTGTGCACAAGGCATGACCCATGATCTAGTCTCACTCCTCATGCCTAAACCTGGATGTCATTCTGCATAATAATTAGCCATGTGCTTCTGTTTGTTACACAGAGTGCGCATTTTCGGACTAGAGTACTACCTTGAGAGCAGAAACCTATTAGGGCAGGAACTATGGCCCAGGAACAAAAAAATGACACCTGGTAATGGGTTCAAAATGCAGTACCTGAATATCTAAAGCGGTTTCTTTGTTTTCTGGAAAAGTTTTTGTGGTTGGAAAAGGTCAATAAGCTCAGCATAAAATAACAGTACATCAGCATTTAATCTAATGCCTCTAAGGAAATCCCTTGCATGACATTTATTTATTTGGTTCATTTCTATATCTCTCTGGGGCAAAGTGTTAGAAGTTGTGCAGAGAAAGCGTTTGAGAAATGCAAGAGGGCCGCTTCTCTAATTGGACTGCTTAAGGTTACAAATCCTGTGACAGACAGGTCAGGATAATGAGCGCCAATAGAAAGACGAGACAGTCGTAAGGTCATTCACATCGTGACTCTTTGGCACCGGACAAAAGGCTTCTGCCACTGGCAGGAAAGGATCTTGGCAGAGACACACAGTCACCTTTTGACCTCCACTCTGTTCTCCTCGTCTTACCAATTCATACGCACTTAAAGCTATGTTAGGTAACACCTAGATCAGTCACATCTGGCGTCGTAACACACTCTGAGCCCTGATGATAATGAAATTGCCTTCAGCTGACACGGAGCAGCAATCCCGCTACCGGTCATGTGAAGATAACCTGGCTTTGTGCCACGTTTAGCCCAGCACATCACACAGGGCTGAGAAAAAAAAAAACTATGCTGGCTGAGCACATGTTTGAGTGTAGCCCTCCCCAATCCTCCAAGTACAGCGTGATAATCCTAAAAGCACAGCAAAGACCTACAGCACCATTCATCACTGCCAGGTTGTAGGCCACAACCCATTAGTTAGAAAGCGTTCGCCCTTCCACACCAATACTCACCACTGAGAAGTTACAGCACAAGCAGCGGGCTGTACTGTAGTAGTCAAACTGCTGTGTTTGAGGGTGCACGACCCGCAAACAATGGTACAAAAGGGGGCAGAGGTAGCGAGCTGCTTTCTCTATACTTCCAATCTGGTAAAAAAAAAAAATCACAATAAAAGCTTAAGCTTTTCTGCAGCATCCAAATCACTTGATCACATCCTGCCAGCAGAAACAATTGATTATAGAAGCAGGCCATGCATTCATGTGTAATTAAATATCCAACGTAATCAGTTAAGAGGCAGGTAGAATTAATTAGGGCCAATTAATCAACCCCTCTCCTTATTTGTCCGTTTGCTACAAAAGAGATTTTTGCGTGTAAGCTCAATTCAGGCAGCCAAGCAAATGAGATCTTGCTTCCAGTAAAGCTTTTTTATCTATTTTGCTGTCGACACGAAAAGAAAAAAAAAAGCCGGCGTAGAAAGAATGAAGATGTATGGCTTCTATTAGCTGTTGTGATTTGAGGTAATATATCAAAAAAAAAAAAGGAAAAGCGTGGCACTTTAAATAAAGAGGGGGTCAAAGGTGGTATTGTATAACTACAGCGATCATTAAATGAGGCGGAAGCTGCTTTTCTTTTTCTTCTGGGCTGTGTGGGCAGTGATCCGAGTGCCACCCAGAAAATGAGAGTGTTGGTGGGTGGGAGGGGGGGGAAGACTTGCATTGCCCTCTTTTCTGCTTAGTATCAGTTCAGTTCTTTTCTCCTCTTTTTGCCATAATTAATTATCTTCAGTTAATTGGGTGGAAAAAGAGGGTGATTGAGAGTGAAGCAGCGTGTTGGGATCAGGAGGAATCTTGAGGTCTGTCAACTGTAACTGCGCTGATTAAAACAAACCCGACCAATTATGGAGAGCAAAAATGACTCCAATGCTAAAAACTAATTTGCTGACATTGTCTCATGCGATCCTGGTAAGCAAACATATATATTCTAATGCTAATTCAAACAGCTGAACAGTGATTTCTGAACGGCTCCGGCTCCGTATTGTGTAATGCTACGTTCATAGTATGAGCGACAAAAGCAACAAAACGGCCAGCGTGGCCAGCTACATTGTCGGTATGTCGTTGTTGAAGTGTTGTTCAAGCGCTCGTCGATATAGTTACGCCGAATTCACGCCAGAGCTGAGGCGGCCAATCTTGAGCTCAGTTAGTTCCGGGCATCGTTTCACAATCTTGTAGCTCGTGGTGAATCTACTTTGGATGTTATGACCAGTGGGCTACCTCTGGGTCTGAGAAGTCATAGGCCAAAATGCCGAACTCGAAGCTTCAAAACGGCAGTCCACAAACCAATGGGTTACATCATGGTGACAATATCCACTTCTTATATTCAGTATATGGTTACAACATTATGGCTAACAATCAGAACCCTCCATTCAGAATATGAATGGGATTTTCACTCACTGTTGAGAAAATGTTACCATGATAGCAGCTCTGTGTGGGTTGTTCATCCAGGCAATACATACAGTGTAAGCGATTACCCATGATGCACTGCTTGCCAACCAATAACCTTCAATTTCAATCATCAGAAGCAAAATAAATCCCAGGATATCACCCAAAGTGAGGGACAGGTGTTAATAAATCATCTAAATCATGTAATTGAATTTTGTATTGGCATGTGTGTGTAATTGCATGTCTATCTGTGCATGGCCATAAAGCATGTGGCACATGTGTAATAAAATCTGATTAATCATAATTTACTGTAAATGACCCATTCAGGGCTCATAGTCCCAGAGTGGCGTCAGCATTCTGCATCTGCAATATCAGGGAACTCTTTAATCATTACAGTTGCTTTCCATTTTAACACCAAATATGTGTCTCTACCAATCTACCACTAACTGATACTGCTTTTAGTTTTACTTTTTCTGGATGGCAGACTGTTTGGAACAGAAACATGTGATGTGGCAGCGTGCCAGGACAGATCCTCATTCAGACATTTTTTTTTGCATCATACAAGATGCATATGTCAATTCAGATTGCCATTTTTTGAGGGGGGGGGGGCTGAAGGATTAGAGCTGCACCTTGTGAAACAGATTAAAACGTACTTTACTGTGAAGTGGATAGGAGATATTTCATACCGGCAGTGTTGAAGACTATTTGAAGAACCTGGATATCTCTGCAAAGAAAAATGCACCAAGAGCTGTCCTTTAAGCCGTCAAAAGTTTGTCTTGAATTTATACAGTATATTAGAGAAAAATAGTGGCACCAATATAGTCATTAAAGTGTTAAATGATTACATGTGTAGAATGAAGTCATTGGCTCTATGTAACTTTTATTTACACACTTTACAAACAGTGTACACATGGCAGTTTTCTCCAATTAACAAAGATCTTTTAAATCTCAGCCCCCAACCCCTGGTACTGTGATTAAAAGACAAGCGGCTGGTTGTTTTGGTTGTACAGGCCTTTACTGTTTTGATTCAGTCTAATCATCGTTGTTTCCAGATCTAGCAGGAAGCTTTGTTCAGCAAAAAAACTCACTGTACGCTTCCTGCCCAACGTCAAACAGACAGACAAAGATAGCAACTAGCTGGTGAACTCAGCGAAAGAGCCAGATATTTCCCTCAGGCGTTGGTGGAGACCAAAACAGAGCTCAAAAGGAGAGTAAATATTGGACCCATAGACTAAGAAGTGGACGTAGTCACCGTGATGTCGCCCATTGGTTTGTGCACTGCCGTTCTGAAGCCTGGAGTTTGGCATTTTGGCCATCGCCATCTTGGTTTTTGCAACCAGAAGTGACACGAAAGGGTGGAGCTAAGTACAATCATACGCTGAATAAGACATTTCTAGGCGACCAAAATGTTACAATTAACTTTCATGAACTGAAAACACACTGTGAAAGGGTTAAAGTTCTAAGACAAAAATATGGACAAATCCCAGACCGTACAACGCCGTGGTAGCGATCTGTCAATCACAAGGTAGCCAAGTCCTAAAGCATACCCTGCTTTATGGTCTATCTGACTCTAAATGGGACGATAATTTACAAAATGAACATCATGCTGTATTGAAGAAGACTGTAAACTAGCGATTGAGACCATAAACTAATGTTTACAATGCTTACTGAGGTAATAAATCAAATGAGAAGTAGGGTCATTTTCTCATAGACTTCTATTCAATCAGACTTCTTTTTGCAACCAGAGGAGTCGCCCCCTGCTGGCTGTTAGAAAGAATGCAAGTTTAAGGCATTTCCACATTGGCTTCACTTCTCAGAACCGGAGGTTGCCCACCGATTGAACTTCAATTCTTCACGTCGCCTAAAACGTGACTCCAAATGCTAATGTTGCCTCCTTTTCTGCAGGATGTGTAAATAAGCCACTGTTTGCTAACATGTTCATTCAACTTATACGGTATAATTACGACGGTGTTTGCAGTTTGTTGTCTTGCCTCTAAGTGGCCAATAAATAATAATAATAATATTCAATGCAGCTTTAAAATGTTGAGATTTCTCTCTTGATGTCAGTGGGCTCATTATTACTACTAGCATCACTTACACAGATTAAACCAATAGCACTGACAAGGAAACTGTCTCCAGACCCCTAAAGTACAGAAATTAATCTGATTAGTTGGAATATGAGTAATGATTCAGTTCACTTCCTGAAAATCTTGTGTTTACTCAGCAAGTGCAGAGTAAGGCTTCATTTTATAGCCCACATCCATTCTACTTAGCCTAGAATTATTATGAAAAAGAAATGAGGCACTGATGCTCTGACCAGCGGTGGTCCACTAAATCTATATATTAGACTCAGCTCACCCACTAGACCAATTCAGACACTTTCCCCATGCGTTTCCATTACATGTAATTGCATCATTGTAGTCCATAATTAATTTCCAAGTGCCTTATAATTGCAGAGTTTTAAACCTATTATTCTCAGGCATTTTGCTTTTCCCTCATAACTACTTTGTGAGACACCATAATTATTTTATAGGTGCTCCGTAATGATAACATTGTAATTTAGGGGATAAAATTAAAAGCATTACCCAGAAATCGAATCAATGTTTGTGCATTCAAAAGCTTTTATTCCATTCTCAGTCATTTTGCTCTCAGCAAACAACGTTCCCACGTGGACCTGCATTTATTTTATGGGTATTGACGCACGTTTGGCAGAAAAACACAGAAGTGGCCTCAGCGCAATTAAGCCGAGCACAGTGAGGATTGTCTACAGCCACTGACAGGATTAGTTATAATGAGGACCTGAAGGGACACGATAGGAAGGTGGACAAAGTAACTCATTCCTCATGGTGATTCCCCTTTCATTTATTCAGTGCTACAGTGGTGAGGCTGAGGAGACGTATTCCTCCTCAGGTTTCTGAGCAAACGATGAAGTGTCTCGGAGAGCGGATATGAAAACACTGTTCAACAAAGTCGTCTTTGTATAAATGCTGGGAGTCAGCCATACGTTTTCTCCGACTGTTCTCAATTTGTAACTGTGGCACCACATGACACAATACTGTAGGGGAAAATTGTGAGTGAATACTGCAATTAAGAATATAATATATCGTATTTGGTCCCTAAGTCCCAATTGTTGTTACTGGTACTACTATCAAATGGACACACAAGGCTGGAGGACCCAACATCTGCAGGCAGGAGATGATGGGATCTTGAGTAAGTGCTGCAATTGCAGACCATTTGTTATGTGTTGTGTGTACACTGTGAGGCCAGGCGGTAGATTTAGAACAGCATCCATTCGGGGTTTACCTTGAGCTCCTGATTCAATTTTTCGCGTTTGTCACGTGAGATGAACACAGAATTAAAAACTGGTCCGTCGTTGGTTGCCGGGCCAGATTTACGGCGCCATTTACACTCGCTGGCTTTTCAAGTGACAGGGACACGTCTGTGAAAATGGATTATGGGGGGAAATTACATGGGGAAGGAAAGTCCTATTCAGCGGTTTCCACATCTTCAGCTCAGCTCGCATCGTGGAAGTGATGTAGCGGACGACAGAGAGGGATCAGCTCGACAAGGGAAAATGGAAAAGAAAGCAAACCTAAACGCAAGGGACAGCCAACCCCCCTCCTCTTCTTCACCTCCCTTTACATGTGCACATTTGTTCTGCAAGGCTCCCAGCTCAAGGGGAGATCAATACTTAATTTAGTTGAGCATTCAACCATCTTAAGGAGTACAAACTTCATTTGATTATCAGCGCATCATTACAACAGTGTGGCTCCTTTCATCCTGAATTACTCCCACAGAGTAAGAGGTTCACTTTTTGTTCTTTTGTCTCTCGCTACCTTTATCTCTGGCTGTGCTTAATAGGCTGAGAAAATATTTTGAATGGCATTTAAAGTATCTCAGCGTGGTCAGATGTCTTTGTAAAAGGAAGGAAATGGGGCAATGGGCCAGCAGGCGTCCGACGCTTTTGATTTTGTGGCTTGCCAATCAGCGAAGCAGAAACTTTAAATCCAGGCTTCAGGTTTGTAAAAGCAAGCCAGACATAAAGCAAGTATTTTACTTTACAGATTATGAATGCTTTTAAAGGTGCAATGTGTAGGATTTGGCGGCATCTAGCTTTGAGGTTGCAGATTGCAACCAAATGAAACTTCTCCCGAGTGCCAAGTGTGTAGAAGAACTGCGATGGCTGACGCAAAAATGTGAAAACGCAACTGGCCCTATCTAGAGCCAGTGTTTGGTCTGACCGTTCTGGGCTACTCTAGAAACATGGCGGAGGGCTCTGTGAAGAGGAGCCGCTCCCTATATAGATATAAACGGCTCATTCTAAGGCAACGAAAACTGAACGATTTGGATTTTCAGGTGATTACACAATAAAGAAAACACACTGATTAATATTGTCTTCCATTTCTGTCAATAGATCCCTTGCAACACACTGTGCCTATTAAGGGGACCTATTATATAATGCTTTGTGCTTTTCCCCTTTCCTTTAGTGTGTTATATAGTTTTTTGTGCATGTAAAAGGTCTGCAAAGTTACAAAGCCAAAAGCCCACGCCAAAGAGAGTTATTCTCCCCCATTGAAACACTGCTCCTGAACTGCCTGAAACGCCTTGCTTGAAGTCCCGTCTTTTCTTCTGTAACGTGGTGATGTCACCAAGTAACACATTTGCAGGAGCTCAAACAGAGTGTTTCAGACAGAGGGTGAAAAGCCGGTAAGAGAAAAGTAAAGCGTTTTTTGAACGTTAAAGCATGTAACCATGTTCTAGTAGAAACCCAAAATATAAGTATGCACCTGAAATAAGCATAATAGGTCCTCTTTAAACCAGCGGAACACTCACAGTTTATCAATAAAATACAGAGATAACAATGGCAGGTGAAGAAGCTCTCCTCTGTGCTTGTCGGTCACAGACACTCCAACAATAGACCCTGTAAGTCTTCCTTCTTTTTTAAAGTTTCCCTCCCATTGGCTGAGCTTCATTTTGTCAAGTCACGCTGACGCTGGCGGGTCAGAAGTCAGGGAGCGCTCCAAAAGTAGCTCCACGCTGCGATAAGTGTTTTGTTGTTCTGCCGAGTGTTTCCCGCAATCAAATTGGCTTCATTAGACATTTGCCGCACAAGCCTGCAATTTGGCACCGGGACTGGATGCAAATCTATTCCACTCTACATAATATTGCTTGTGTGACAGCTCCACAGACACATCACAATGAATCAGCATTTAATGTTGTTTTGTCAAATAATCAGAAGGCGCCCACGCGCCAAAAAGGCAAACAAAATGATGTAGCCCTTTCCTTTCTCTTTCCACCTTGGCCTTGGTTCAGCGTTGCTAGAGAACAAATCACAAAGGGACATGATTACCAGCAGGTCCAACGATTCTCATAGTCGAGTGCAGTGTATCATAAATACAGCCTACACACTCTCCTGGCTCACCAACCGTCACCAGCTGCCAAGTCTTTGTAGAGATGCATTCTCCCGTGCATTCTCCATGAAACTTATTTGTTTATAAAGAATTGGTAAAGGGATATAACCAGGTAGAGGTAGACTTTACAAAGTTAAGTCAGCCAACATTTGATGAAGTGAAGTTGGAGGACAAAAGAACTTGGATGAAGAAGCAGAAAGGCAGCAAGCAGCTGCTCAAGAGCCATGAAGTACGGTCAAACCAGCACAACTTTTGATGGATCCTTAAAACAAGCCAGCTATTGATTAGACCTTAAAACAAATCCTTTATGTTTGACGATCTTTCATCTCTAAAATCTCTTAAATCGTGTTGAACTGCACTGAATGCTGAAGTCAAAATGCATAGAGCATTTAGGAGCCGTAGGACTTCAATCATACATGGGGGTTTGCTGGAAATCAAACTGGCGTAAAGTGGGAGGGAATCGGCTGATTGGACTGCACATCGCATAGCTCCTTGATATTTATTCATGTGATGATATAAACTTTGATGATGAACAATCCTTTTTGAAGAGATTACTCTTGAAACTTTCAGCACAACAAGTAGCCTAAACACAAAGTTGGCTGGTACAAAATCGAGACTGTAATTTTCCTATTATAAATGAAATGAAAAGTTGAATTCATTAGCAATTAAACCCGTTCTTTCTTAACTGACTTTACCACTTGAAATTATTGATTTTTGAAATAATGGATCCTTGATTTCAGACAAAGGTAGACAAAAGCTGCTTCTCATTTCTAGACGGGCATTTACCTCAAATGGTTAAGGTTAGGCATTTACATCAAATGGTTAAGGTTAGGCATTTACATCAAATAGTTAAGGTTAGGCATTGACCTCCAAGGGTTAAGGTTAGGCATTGACCTCTAAGGGTTAAGGTTAGGCATTGACCTTGAATGGTTAAGGTTAGGCATTGACCTCTAAAGGTTAAGGTTAGGCATCGACCTCCAAGGGTCAAGGTTAGGCATTGACCTCCAAGGGTTAAGGTTAGGCATTGACCTTGAATGGTTAAGGTTGGATAGGTCTGTGGGCAGTGAGTCTCGTGAGAGTTTCCCCATGCAACTTGGGGGTTACCTTCTAGACATGACCAGTTATTACTAGTGTCAGTAGGTATGATAAGGAAAACTGTAAGATCAGACTGTTATTTTGCTTTAACATAACCAGAATGAACTACCATCAGCTTACATACTGGTTCGTATTTTCAAACAGTATGTTTTCACTTTCAACGTTACAAGAGAAAAGGCTTTTAGGATGAAGATTAACTGATGTGTGTAAAGCTATGATTGGACAGTCACTGTTTAGAGAAGGGGTTTAGTGAATGGTCGATTCAATACGCTCAGGACATTTGCTCCTATAGCTTTAGTTGATATGGCACTGTATGACCATGGGTGTATTAAGAGAGCTAAGTACTGGTGAGGCATCATACTACTGCTGTCGAAGCACTTATTTACGCCTCTCCCAAAATGAAACCTTCCTTCGCCACACTAAGCAACTCGGAGCCCCATGAGCTGTACAAAAGTGCTGTAACTATTTAAAACAATAACGGTTTTGCCACGCAATTATCCCCCAGCTAATTTGTTCTCGGAAGGCTAATTGGTCCGGTCTAATAGCGCTCCAAGCTGTCTGAGGATTTCTCAGTCATTTATTGTTATTAAGCATTAACATTTACAGTCCAGCTGCGGGGTACAATGTTGTGGCATTTTCAGTTCCATTAATGCACCTCTGGTGAATATTGTCAGCTAAGGGCTTTTTAAAAAGACTTAAACACACTCTCTTGGCCTAGGGTCAAGTTTATTGGTCCACAGCGTGTTTGGGATGGGCCAATGGTTATTGAAAATAAGGTACATCTGATGGTTTAATCCGAATATTTTGTTGACTAAGTTCTGGGTTTACAAGGAAATTACAATAAAGGATGTGGATAGAGTTCCTACAGGAATATAAGCCAGTCAGCCTCTGCAGAAATCAGTTCACGAGGAGCAAGAGAAAGTGCTATTGAATAATTATTAAAAACAAAATACACAAGACTTTCTTATAAAAGCCCTTTGCAAGGTTAGGGAACTGCCATATATCTCAGCTACAATTAATCACCCCAAAGTTGCACTGAAAGGTTCAAAACCTTCTTCTTCTTTTAATTTTAGACTACTGGTGGATAAGAAAATATGTAAATGTCAATATGAAGGCTGGCTTGTGCTGGCTGGAGGAAACAATGCAAATCTTTAAATACCCAAGTCCATCCTTCCTAGCTTAGATTTATGAGTCACCGTGATGGATAGTCAATGTAAGTGAAAAATGGCTCGCTAAGACAAGTGAAAAATATCTAACATAATGTGTAAGACAAAGGTATAACCCTTTATGTAAAAAGGAGTTGAAATGACCCCTAACATCTTTTGGATGATTAAGCAATAGTAGGGCTGTTAATCGATTAAAATGTTTAATCGCAATTAATCTCATTACTATCCATATTTAATCATGATTAATCGCAAATTAATTGCAAATTTTTTAAGTATTCAAAATGTACCTTAAAGGGAGATTTGTATATATTTATTATTGGAAATCAATTAACAACACATAACGTTGACAAATATTGTCCAGAAACCCTCACAGGTACTGCATTTGGCATCAAAAATATGATCAAATCGTAACATGGCAAACTGCAGCCCAACAGGCAACAACAGCTGTCAGTGTGTCAGTGTGCTGACTTGACTATGACTTGCCACAAACTGCATGTGATTATCATAAAGTGGGCATGTCTGTAAAGGGGAGACTTATGGGTACCCATAAAACCCATTTTCATTCACATATTTAGAGGTCAGAGGTCAAGGGACCCCTTTGAAAATGGCTATGCCAGTTTTTCCTCACCAAAATTTAGCCCAATTTTGGAACGTTATTTAACCTCTTTTGCAACAAGTTAGTATGACAGGGTTGATACCTTCCCTAGATTTTCTTGTTTCATATGATACCAGTATCTTCACTCTAGCTTTAAAACTGAGCCCGCTACAACCTAAAAACCTATAAGCAAATTGCGGAAATGTGTTAAAGAAATTAGTATCGCGTTAGCTTTGACAGCCCTAACAAATAGTTATACAACAATCTGAAAATTAACAAGCAGGTCTGTCCAGTCAACACCAGTGGGGTCAAATGATTACATAGTTAATTGAAATGCTCTTTTCCAAACCCACACACTTCCAACAGTTCAGGCCTGTACACCTACACTACACTGACACGGCAAAAATGTGACTTACCTCTATAATTAATGTACCAGTCTCATCTAGAGGACCAGGGGCTTTCAACAACTAACCAACCAAAGAGCTATAAAACTATGCTGTCAGTCAGGAAACAGTCTTAAACTCCAGTTAAGATAATGGAGGCCCTACTTAGGACCCAATCGTGCATCCATCTCTTTTTAGCCACTGGTGGCTGTTTTTGGCTGCTTCAGTAACTTCTTTAATGGTCTTTTAATTTGTAAGTTTTGCTGGGCTGCCTGCCATAAGCCCATACCATGGATGCTCCAATGGGAGCGAGGTGGTAATGGGTGTGATCCAGATCCACAGCAGCCTACAGCACCTCCCGACTTTCCAGCTTCACTATTCGGATTCGTCTGCTTTCATAAAAATTCAACCTCTTTCCATCCACTGTAATGTCTTTGTAGATTTATACCAAAGGCCAAATAATGCCGGGTACACACTACCTGAGAATCAAGCCAATTTTGGTCCCGATTCCCCCTTCCTGACAATCGTCAGCAAAGCCTACATTTTTTGATGGTTCTAAAGATTATCTTTCCAGATGTTCCTATGGTGTGAGGTATGTTAAGAGTGTTTTTTACATCCCCCAATCGGCTCGGAAGTCAATCCTGGTCCACCAATTTCACATCATAAATATTAAACATGCTCAATATTTATGATCGGATATCCTGTGAACCCTGAGGACAGCCGATGACGCCGTCACATGGAAAGAATGATAGCCAATTGAGAACCAAGCTGACTGAAGCGGAAGGACAACCACAGCCATCATGGCGGCTGCAGCTAATGCATGAGCTAATGCAAAACGTGAAGCATTAAGTAGTAGCAACATGGACCTCAGAAATAGAAGACCAGCTTGTTGATTTGTGGCAACAACACAAGTGTTTATTTAACGTGTCTCCATGACTTCATTCATCCATCCTTTGTAGTACATTTTAGTGCAAAAACTAACCTTGCTAATTCTTCCTGCCCTTCGCCAACCATGTTTGTTTCCACTAAAGTCACGTTTTATCGCGACTGTTTTCTTAGTCGGGACTTTTGGTGTTCATGAATGAATCTGTTTCTGTGTGGTGTGGCTATTTTGGCCAAATTGTTGCTCTCCACACACTATAGGAACAAAACTGTTAAAGGGACTGTTTGTAAGAATTAGAAATTGGTTGTAACAGCGACACCTGTGGCCGTTAAGTCAACGACAGTCAGTGTCCTGTTGCCTGTGTGTACGCGCAACCTGAATGTGAGCGAGCATCCGTCAAAACAGTGAGGCGACAAATGTCAGCTAAAACCACAATATCACCCTATATTTCACCTTTAACATAACATGTCGTTATGTGTGGGGTCACATTTTCAACATCTGTTAAGATTTGAAGACTCTTTCAGTGTGGACCAGCCTGAACATAAAAGCATTACTCCAATACAAGCAAACTTTGCCCTTTGTTTTATCTCCTGTTTAGAAACCTTTAGGAAGTTTAGTCCACCCTCAGGCCAAATACCAAGAAGGCATCTGATAAATGTCCAAATATTCCATATTCATTGCTTTTTTATAATGTGGTTGAAGCACTAATTTGCTCTCTGGATGTCATTTGCTCGTGGATTCACACTTGGATCTAAGCAGCCCAAGAGGAGCTTGTTTCCTGTGAAACCTCATCAGTAGGCCTGACCACTGACTGACAGCACTCCCCTGTGGTGAGTCTGTATTGTTACAGTTTCTGGCAGTCCTAATGAGACTGTCAAGACCAATATCCTGACCAGTTGTAGCCTTCATCCATTTATATATGTCCCTATGCGGATTTATATATAATGTATTATGTATATCCTCTATCTTGCACACAACCAGGACTCAGGTAAAAGTATAAATAAGCAGCTTTATGCCAGGTCATATTTATCTGACTGACAGGTAGAGCAATCCACTGCTACTCTGAATTGCACACAGCAGATCTAACTTATTATCTTGAGATGTCTTCGCAAATACATCTTGCCTCAGTGATTTCTACATTTCGAGTCATTCGGTGCAATTTTGGTTTGGGGCCAAATGTCATCAACTCTCCATAATAACTGTGTGTTTTTATGCATTCTGTGTGCAAGTCATTTAAGAGATGAGCCATCAGTGTTTAGATGGACGGATGTCAGAAGTCCCCGGGGCTGGAAAACGTAGATTAATATAATAATGAAAGATGCATACAGGCACTTGAGGAAAGGCAATTCTAACTGCGAGCGCGTCCGTTGTAATATTGAGGTGCTTCGCTGCCGCAGAGAGGATGAGTTGTGATTTGAATAGTTTATGAGACAATGTTTCCGTTGGGAAATGACAAATCTCTCATGGTACAGCACTGCAGAGATTACTCAGTGCTTGAAAACTGACTTTTCCATATATAAGTGGGTTATACTGAAGGCATTGTTTGGAAATGTGTTCGTTTATGGCCTATTGCAATACTCCTTTCTTGCTACTTTCATGTGTCAATGCAACTTGTGAATCATTGTGATCTTAATACCCCTAAAATCTTGGTTTGTATCTCCCATATTTCTCCGATAACAGTAATATTCCTGACTAATACGTATGCAACAATTAATTATGTTGTTGCTTTAGTCAGGGTCGACTCTGGCCCTTTTGGTGCCCTGGGCGAAATTCGGATTTGGAGCCTTAAACCACGGCATCACAATGGTTTTAAGACAAAAGTTATGATTTTTATTTCCATAAATAACTGTATTTATTATAATATAAATAAACAATTGGTCCCTGATATTGTTATTTTTTATTCTTTCTTTATTTGTTAATTTGTTACCTCAATGCAGAAAATGCATGCCTATGCCTTAAACCCGCCCTAGCTTTAGTTAAGGGGAGACTGCAGGTGAATAGGGTAAAAATGTTAATCAATAGATATCGCTATGAAACTTCCTCAGTTGATTATTTATTTTAAGGCAATTATTTTTTTGTATTACAAGTTTTCCAATATTTCATGTTAAAATATGCCAATGTAATTTGCATACATTTCCAGAGCAAAAATCTGATCGTTGGATGAAGCCAGGTTCAAAATTCTTGTTTCATTTTGTTGACATGTTAGAGTTGAAGGTTTTTACAGAGGAAATCTTGGATATCTGTTTTTCATCACTCCATAAATAAGCCACACAAAAAATCAATTTTCGCCATGTTTTTAGATCCATAAATCAGGCTATGAATGATATATGAACAACCCCCTCTGTAAAAACCTTCAGAATATAGATAGGATTGAAACTGTAAAGTTTGGTGGATGTAAGTGCTACTGAAGTGGAGATTTGTGGCTCAGAGTCTGAGAAAATAACTAATTTTGAAAAACAATTCCATAGATTTGACTTTACAGGGGAATAAGGTAAAACATTTTTACTAATAAATATCAATGAAACTTCCTCAGTTGATTACTTACATTAAAACATTTTTTTTTTGTGTTACAAGTCAATCAATTAAAATGTTTTTTTGTGGGTACCCATAGAACCCATTTTCATTCACATATCTTGAGGTCAGAGGTCAAGGGACACCTTGACAAATGGCCAGTTTCTCCTCACCAAAATTTACTAGTAGTATTTTGGAACATTATTTAATCTCCTTCACAACGAGCTAGTATGACATGGTTGGTACCGATGGATTCCTTAGGTTTTTTAGTTTCATATGATACCAGTAACATCACATACTGTATCATAATGCATTATTATTAACTTTGACAGCCCTAATTACAAGTTTTCTGAAATGTTATGTTTAGATATGCAATTGAGGCATCATCTAATTCTCACTTTTGATGAATTTAGTAAAAATCTACAGACGCAAATAGACAAAGTGTCGTAAAATAAACACCTAAATGTGTATTTTGGATGTTTTCCTTCCACTAGTCTGAGAGAAGACAGCAAAATAACCCAAAATATCCAAATTGATTAGTGCATGGAAAATTATGCTATTGCCTGGGGTGTCTCGCCTTAAACTTGCAATAACTGCAGCTGTAAACACAACACTGACACCTATCACCTTTTAAGTTGATATTGCAAATTTGCTAGCAGACAGTTGCTTGTTTACACAACCAGCAGACACAGAGCAACATTAACATTCATTTGGACTTTTGTCTCTGGCTACCGGAAGAATGCAGGTCTGAATAAAGCACTAGATGTTCTCCATATAACTCCTGAGGGAAATATCTGTCTCTTTAGCTGCTAAATGCTCCACTATGTTCACTTGTTACCTTTAATAATGGCAGTATTCTTAATAAACAAGAGGGACTGCCTCTGTTACATATCACAGCTATGGTGGCCTCTAAGTCGAGTACGACGGAGTATTAGGGCCACATTGAGGGGAAAAAAATTAATCTGAGATTTCGAGAATAAAGTCATAATATTAATAAAATCATAAGTTTATGAGAACAAAAGTCGTAATATTATGAAAATAGTCATAAGTTTAAGAGAAAAAAGTCATAGTATTATGAGAATAAAGTCAGAATATTATAAAGTAGTAATTTTACATGTTATTTGAGAGGGGAAATAGAGCAGCGTGCCACCTGTGTGGAAATGAGGAACGTGGAGCATCTTGTGAAGTTATACTTTAATATAAGTTTTACAAATAACCTTGAAAGGACTTTGAAAAGATTGTGCAAGAAACTGCGTTTATTCTGAGGAAAGAACCACACGGACCTGATGGGGAAACTGCCTCTTTTGTGGAAGAGGAAATTACTTTTTTCTCATAAAGTTATGACTTTATTCTCGTAATATTATTATTCTTTTCCTCGTAAAGTAATGACTTTATTCTCGTAGTATTACGACTTTTTTTCTCGTAAAGTCATGACTTTATTCTCGAAATCTCCGATTTTTCCCCCCTCAATGTGGCCCTAATACTCCGTCGTAGTTGAGATATTTAATCACAAGATATGATTTAATAGCTCACCAACATATTCGCAATAAGACCACCAACCCCCGCCCGCGACCATCAATCCAAAGCACGTGCCACATTTAGAGAGAGTGCGTATACAGTAATGACAGCCTCACCTCACAATGACAGTCTAAACGACGTGAGCTTTAAAAAAAGACTCTAGCCACCAGCTGTGTCATTCATCAAAAGTTCTACAAAGTCATCCGAAGTGTACCCCCCTTCGATGTTAAGATCAGTTTGAGGGGAGATCGGTCACTTTAATGTAACCCCCTCTGGCAGTGTCGATGGGAGGGGCGTGGTAGGGAGTCAATGATGTCGGGGGTGGAAATGGTCGGTGGAAGGGTGAGGAAGATGACAAGGACAGAGCGAAAGAGTGGGCGCTAGAAAAACAAAGTGAAAAAGGGGGGAAGTGAGGAGGGGCGGATAAAGGTGGGGTGGAGAGGGAAAGAGGCTAATTGAAGAGAGGAGGAGAGAAACGGGGCTAATGGCCGAGCCCACAGCTGGCTCGCTTGGATTAGTGAGGACCCATAAATAAACCTGTGACAGCGATAAATATAGCATGACAGGTCATCAGCACATTACCCACGTCCCCCAAGGACACTACTGGCAAAAGGGTCCATAGGACACGGGGACTGCCCGGTGTCTCGCACACCGTGACTGATGAGCGACTGATTGAGGTTCGGCGTCACAAAAGTCCCCCAGAGGAGAACAAAATGAACACAGAGAAGGTAAGAGTAGATGAAGATGACCTTTAACCTGCGCCGTTTGAAGCGAACGCCGAGGGATCGAAGACAGCAGCGATGGGATCTATCAATCACCCGGTGTGGAGATATATTGGTTGTTATATAAGGTGACAGTGATCAAGCCTATCAGGGTTTAAGGAATGATATAAAGTGCAATGTTTCTGAGCTGCCTCCTGGGCAAAAAGGGCAATATCGTTTCCAAAGTGCCTTTGACAGAATTTTAAAGTCCCGCTGACGTTATAGTAAATAGTTCAGACTTGCAATATAGAAAGAAGAAACGGGTCGGGAAAAGTTCAGTTTGACAAAAGTGAAAATGATAAGTGAAACGGCACTCCGCAATCTTGTGATCAGACGGGTTCTCAAGCTGCTGACTGTGGTTGCTAATATAATGGTGTCGCTGCTGGAAGAACCAGTAAAGATAGATGGAAGATGGAAAGAAAGCGGTGGCCAAGGAAGCAGAGGAAGATGCAGAAGCAGTCGAAGAGCGCATAGAAGAGGCTTTAGCAGAACGGTAGAAGAAGAAGACCCCTGGAATGAAGTATAGTAGAAGGTACATTCACATCCGTCTGTGAGCACATCCCAAGAGACTGCTTCTCTTGACATTGTAAAAGTTAAAAAAGACATGCATTAGGAGACTTTTGAGACTTTCAGAGGACTTGAATTTAGGACTAACTTAGAACAAACTAATAGGTTCACTTCTGTTTCTAAAGTTAGCTAAAGGGATAGAAAGTTGAAGTAGTTAGCTAAAAATTAACTAAATGTAATGGATAAACAGTTGAAATAGTTAGCTAATAACGTTAGTTAGCTAAACGTAATGGATAAACAGTTGAAATAGTTAGCTAAAAGTTAGCTATAAACGTAATGGATAAACTGTTGAAATAGTTAGCTAATAACGTTAGTTAGCTAAACGTAATGGATAAACAGTTGAAATAGTTAGCTAATAACATTAGTTAGCTAAACGTAATGGATAAACTGTTGAAATAGTTCACTAAAAGTTAGCTATAAGTAATGGATAAACAGTTGAAATATAGTTAGCTATCTAACCGAATTAGAGATTGTTGCCATAGCAACAAAGCTCTCACCTCAGGTCGTGAGGGTAACCCACAATTTTGGAAAACTCTCACGAGATGGTTAAGGTTAGACATTGACCTCGAATGGTTAAGGTTAGGAGAGACCATCGGGCAGCTAGACTCGCAAGAGTTTTTGTAGTTTTTTTGCAAGTTTTTGCAATTTGCGGGTTACCTTCGAGACACGACCCTCGCCTCAGTCTTAGCCAGGGAAGAGGTGGCTAACTTTCCTACCTCAAATTAAGTCAATCTTAATATTATACTAGTCTAATCTGAGAATCTAAGAAGACTACTTTTAAACTAAGTTTATGCAACTGGCCCCAGGACTTGGCATCAGTGATGCAGAGGCTGCAGGCTGGGAGGTGAAGAAGCCGGGTTAACTTTCCTTCCCCATTAACATGGCAAAAGAGCATTTGAATGTGTCACACAGCTTGAGATTCATTATCAGCCGTGATTTAGGAGGCGAGTATAAATATGCATGACTTAATTTAAACCAATGGGATTATACGAGTTCAATGTGTCACTGTTGTAAATGGTCAAAAAGATATTTATGACTGCAAACACACAAACTATTTAGAATAACCGACTCTCTTAGATTGTGTGGGGAGGCCTTGTCAGTCCGAGGTACTATGTCAGCACATAATAAATGTGTTTAGCAGTCAGATAAAGATAAATAAACGAGATAAATAAAGT
>CAKALG010044604.1:0-21063 GCA_916700815.1 Helicolenus hilgendorfi
CACAACTGGGGGGTAAAGACTGCGAGGGGAGTGGGAGAGAGACTCAGCGCTGCACTGCCAAGCCCTGTCCCAGTGAGTATTCCAGCCTGTTAGGGGAACACTCAAAAGCAGCATCTCCATTACAGCAGCATCCGCGTGGAATAACCAGACTTTCCTGTGCCTCATTGGCTCCCCCGAGGCGACATTCCCCATGTGTTTTGCACTGGTCTCCTGTCTGTCTTTCAGGAAATGTTGACTCAAATCAGCTCAGTATGTTTTCTCTTGTAGTAGCCTATTAAGTTCCAGGCTTCTGACTCTCTGTCTGCTTTTCAGATTTCAGACTTTAAATGATACAGACAAAGAGTTGAAATATTTGTGGAATGAAATGTTTTATGTCATAAATTAACTCCTGAACATCTTGTGTCTGTATCTTTTTAGTTGACGGTGGCTGGGGTCCTTGGTCTCCATGGGCAACCTGTTCAGCAACATGTGGAGGAGGAGCCAAAAGTCGGTCGCGTGTGTGCAACAGCCCTCAACCTCAGTATGGTGGCAGGAACTGTATCGGGGAGGCAAACGACAGTGACAGCTGTAACAAAAAAGACTGTCCTATTGGTGAGCCTCAGTCACGCTACATTGTGTTTTTAGCCATGCAAGCGACAAGCTCTAAGGATGGCAATGTCAGTCGGTTGGTTGGTTGGTTGGTCGACTGAAATATCTCAAGAACTACTGGATAGATTGTAATGACATGTACAGACATTCTTAGTGCCTTAAACGTGCATTCTTTCTTACAGCCAGCAGGGGGCGACTCCTCTGGTTGCAAAAAGAAGTCTGATTGTATAGAAGTCTATGAGAAAATGACCCTACTTCTCACTTGATTTATTACCTCAGTAAACATTGTAAACATGAGTTTATGGTCTCAGTCACTAGTTTCTAGGCTTCTTCAATACAGCATGATGTTCATTTAGTAAATTATGGTCCCATTTAGAGTCAAATAGACCATAAAGCAGGGTATGCTTTAGGACGTGGCTACCTTGTGATTAAAAGGTCACTACCACGGCATTGTCCATTCTGGGAGCTGTCGGTGTTTTCGTCTTACAACTTTAACCCTTTCACAGTGTGCTTTCAGTTCATGAGAGTCGCCTAAAAATGTGTTCTTCAGCATTCGGTTGTACTTAGCTCTGCCCTCTCGTGTCACTTCTGGTTGCAAAAAGCCAAGATGGCAATGGTTAAAATGCCAAACTCAAGGCTTCAAAATGGCACAAACCAATGGGTGGCGTTACAGTGACTATGCCCACTTCTTATAAACAGTCTATAGTTATTACATATTTTTGAGATAATATAGGCTTTAAAAAAACAACAGCTTTTCTCCCTTACTCCCCACAGTAATGGGTGCACTGTTTCTGGAAAGAGATGTTGTTGTTGAATAGTTTATCTTGAAGCATCAAATTGATATAAAAACCATTACAAATTAAAGTTGAGTCATTTGGAGACACACCATACAGATATGTCCGGTGATGTTTAATCCATTTCCTTTGTTTGTACCCATTCGTGTCATCTAAATCACTTTCAGATGGCTGTCTGTCTAATCCGTGCTTTGGGGGAGTGGATTGCAACAGCTCTCCAGATGGATCCTGGGAGTGTGGCCCATGTCCTGCTGGTTTCCGTGGAAATGGCTCAAACTGTGAAGACATCAATGAGGTAAAAGTTCCTGTTTTTCTCGCATGGTCCAGACAAGTATTTAAGACTTCATTCATGTATTTATTTGTCTGCATTTTACTGATACTTGTCACTCCCTCCTCCAGTGTGACATGGTGTCAGATGTTTGCTACAAAGTGAGTGGAGTGCAGCGCTGCGTCAACACCGATCCAGGTTTCCACTGCCTGCCCTGTCCGAAGCGCTACAAGGGCACCCAGCCTTTCGGTATGGGAGTGGAGGCTGCCAAGAAGAACAAACAGGTGAGTTGAAGTTATGATACATGTCCACAGGGACGTTTTCTATTGTGAGGGATCACCTCTCTTCCTAGCATTGGACACTTGATGGGCAGCCATGAGACACAATGATCATCCTGATTGGACGAACGCTTTCCCTCTTGGGTTGCTGCTCCCAGCTGTCAAACTGAAACCAACAGGGCAGCTCGTTTGGAAACTTTATTCTCTTATATCACGAAAATAGTTCACTCAAATGTGTCTGAATACATTTTATGCAAGAAATAAGCCATGCAGTTGCTAAATCTGTCTTTATTTTGGATCGACAACGGTTATTTTAAAAGTTCCTCAGGATTTTCCAGAGACATTGAGTTGCGCCGGATGCCCCTGATTTACATAAAGTAGCCTCGACCTCAACTTTATGCAAATGAGGAGCAGCCAACATGACGCCCCGTCTCTCGAATCTCACCGCCATGCTACCAGAATGCATTGCACAGTTGCTTACATAGACAATGAGTTGGAAGCGTGGAAAGGACGGAGGTTTTTTTACATGTACCAATACTCCAATTCAGTGTTAATAACAGACTGTTGATTGGATGCCATTCAAACAGGGGTAGCTTTTAGAGAAGTGAGAACAAAATGCAATAAAGAAAGGGATACAATGTGGGCCTTTAGCTCCAGGCTAGGTTTTCAAAATCAGTTGTGTGGACTGTTGTTTGTCAGATCCAAATCCACGAATGATGGAAGCAGCAGCTCGGGTGAAATATAAGCCATATTGTTGCAGTGAGAGTGTTTACAGAGCATTGGCGGGGAGGCCACCATATATGAATCACCTTGACCCAGTATCAGCAAGCAGAAGGAGAGGGAGGAGAGTTGGGCAACTCTTTACAACAAACATATGTTCCACATCTCTGTTACATTCACTGTAAAATCAGAGGCAGATTTAAACTGTATTTTTACTGTAGATGTTGAACGGATCAGTGCTTTTATTCACGCAAAAAGATGTGAAGCTTTTTCTTAACATTGGCTCTACCCACTAGATCTTTAAAACAGCTCAGTATTTCCATACTGTCATCAGTGCTAAATTGTAGCTGTATCACAGGTAATACAACATGTCTTATATGTCACATTAATGACTTGATTGGAACGCACTTTTCTGCTCCCTTGTGATCACTGAATTCACACACTCCCTGGAAAACTGTAAAGCTTGCCGTGCCACTCTGACCAGCACTTGCACAACATCCCCTGTGGGCCATTTTGTCAGTCTTTGGCCTCTGCAGCTGCTTGACTTTGATATGACACCCCAATTTCACTAATTGATTTGGGAAAAGGGGAATTGTCTCATCGTTGGCATTAAGGGGGCTCCATTTCACCGTTTTGATCAAAGGCCCGTTCTTGCTGTCACTCTCTGCTCTATGAGCTCATGCAGTGGCATCCAAACAGCAGTTATGTTCATCCTCTGGTAACGAGTGGCAGCTGTGAATACCTTGCGCTGCAATAAAGGGGCATCAGTGGGTCGTAGTGGGATGTATGATGCATTAAGTGGGATTTCATAAAATCAACTGTGTGCCCCGCACTTTGGCTTCGCCCAAAATCTATCTCTTAACCCTTCACTGTGATTTGGAGTAGCCCTCAATTTGGGATGGCCTTCCAAAAAGAAAGCTACAAAGAGTTGTGGCAAGATAAGTACTCTTGACTTGAACATGTCATTGGAAGCTTACAACAACAAAAAAACATGTATAAACACTGATGACAAGGGCATGGAGGGACATCTTTTTTTTCCTTTCTGGCAAATCTCATCCATTGCACTTGATGTCAGATGTGGTCAGTGACAAATCTCATAAGACAGTTACACCTGCCCTGTTTTTGGCTGTACTGCAGAGGGCCAGCCCTACAAATGTAAAAGTCTGTCACTGAGTGAGGAAGTTACACGATTGGTCAGCTGAGTTTTGGAGTTCCCTCATTGGCCGTTGCTCTTTCAAATTGAAAAGAAGGGGAACAGTCCGTTATGCAAATGAGCCCGTCAAGCATGACGCGTCCGGCTTACGAAACTTGGACCAAGCTCTCAAACTAGGCTATCTAGTTCTAAAATGAAACAAGATTCAGCGGTGGCATAGCCTATTTCTTGCCTAAAATGTTTTCAGAAGTAGATTTTGGTCCATTGTTTAGACAAATAAGGCCGCCTTGTTGTTTCCTGTTTGAAACGGCAAGCAGAAAACCAGGGACCAGTCAGGTGCTTTCAATGATAAAGTACGTCACCACTTGAACAGCCAGTTGAGTGGCGCAGCACGTTCCCTAGTGTCCTCACCGAACCTAGTAGACATGTACTGCTGGATTTAACATTATAGACATGACCACTGACTATTTGTATAACAATTTAGCCACAAATTCACTACACGGTTCAACCATATACTCGGTTTTGACTGTCTTGTTTTTCTTTAGGTGTGTGAGCCAGAGAACCCATGCAAGGACAAGACCCACACCTGCCACAAATATGCCGAATGTATCTACATCAGCCACTTCAGTGACCCTATGTACAAGTGTGAGTGCAGGACCGGTTACGCTGGAGATGGCTACATTTGCGGAGAAGACTCAGACTTGGATGGCTGGCCCAATCAGAACCTTGTTTGTGGTGCCAACGCCACTTATCACTGCAAGAAGGTATTTTATTGAACTCCATCACCTCATTTGATGTTGCCTTTCCTGCAGTGATGGTATCTGTAAAATTGCCCCCTACCATTTCAGGATAACTGCCCTAGCCTTCCCAACTCTGGACAAGAAGACTTTGACAAAGACGGTCAAGGAGATGCTTGTGACAAGGATGACGACAATGATGGAATACTAGATGAGAGGGTACGAGAGTTTTTAACACATTTTCTTATATGATCAGATTCTTGATACTCGAACAATTCCTTAACCACTCTGTACTCTCCGCCACAGGACAACTGTCCCCTCCTTTACAATCCTCGCCAGTTTGACTTTGACAAGGATGAAGTTGGCGACCGCTGCGACAACTGTCCCTATGAACACAACCCTGCTCAAATAGACACCGACCACAACGGAGAAGGGGACGCATGCGCAGTGGACATTGATGGCGATGGTAAAATAGCCAAGCCTAAACAGATAAAATAATGTAATCAGTCCATCTAGAGCAGCTAATTGTTATATTTATATCTTAAATGCATCAACTGCCCTTTTCCCTCAGATATTCTGAATGAAAACGACAACTGTCCCTACGTGTACAACACTGAACAGAAGGACACGGACATGGATGGAGTTGGTGACCAGTGTGACAACTGTCCATTGTTGCACAACCCCGACCAGGTACTATATCACACTGACTGCATTTATGACACTTTCCTGTACAACAGTAGGTACAGGAGGTGTTAATACTGTTAACCTCTCTCTGTATTTTTCCAACAGACTGATGTGGACAATGACCTGGTTGGAGATCAGTGTGACAATAACCAGGACATAGATGAAGACGGCTATCAGAACAACCTGGACAACTGTCCCTATGTGGCCAACGCCAACCAGGCTGACCACGACAAGGATGGCAAAGGAGACGCATGTGACTATGATGATGATGATGATGGTATACCTGACGACAAGGACAACTGCAGACTGACACCCAACGCAGACCAGGTGGACTCTGATGGTGAGGATGTAACACAGAAAAGTTTTAAAAAGTTGCAGCGTCGGGTGCATGCCATGTGCTTCTGATTCATGTGTGAATCCAGCTGTTGATAATTTGCATATTTGCCCAGTGGTATACATACTGTGGCAGTACACAGGGTTCTAGTAGAAACCCAAAATACAAGTATGCACCTGAAAATTAGCACAACAGGTCCTCTTTAATGTGCATGCTTGAAATGGTTTGATGCTGCTATAATTTGTATTTATTGCCAATTTCTATTGCAGTGTTTATGGAAAACCAACAGATGTTGTACTTTGTAATGAATGGGTATTATGTAGTGAGGTTTTTTGGTAAAAGTATAAAGTACACAAATACTAGAGAATAACATGAGTAAACATTATTTGTTACTTTCTTCCAAATATAATATAGTAAGTAATGAAATACGACTTCTTTTACATAAATATACAATATGACATATAGAGATTGGAAGTTCATTGACAAAATAATCTCACCACAAAGTCCACTCAGTAGCCGTTGAAACTTTTGATTGTATCATGAACTTCAGATGGGGTTGCCCAGTTGTCATGAAGTTGTAGATGCTCAGATTTCCCATTTTTCTGAGCACTGAAAGGACTTCTTTTTGAAAACAGCAGTTGACAAAATAATCTCACCATTCATTAATTACCATTGAATTACCATCAGTTAATTCCCACCATTAATCTCACATGACCAGTTTATGACACATGCCAGCACAGATTAAGTTAGATATAATTTGGCCTGAAGTGAGAGACTTATTGAGACTCTCGCTGTTCTTGTCCGTCTGGAGATTGATCATCTATAGCTACATTTACAGCTTGTATAATGGCCCAGTAGTTTCTGTTTTTTTGCTCTAATGCACTCCATGCACTCAGACTTTGTACTCATTACCCAGTGATGTTCACATTTAGCTTCAGTATACCTTCTCCCAGATGTTTTCACAGTCAGCAATTAGCACCACTGCAGCAGGTGTGAAATATGGTGTCTGTGGAAAGAGTTGGTGCGGGTGATGTCATTCTGCATGACTTCAGTGAGCCGCCCCGGAGGGCACACGCCAGGCTGTGAAGTTTTTATTTCCTTTAGGCTTTGCTCGTGATTAATCCACAGTACCAAATCTAAGCAGGTTTACCTGGAGTTTGTACAGCTGTCTGTAACTGGAAACAGACCATGAAGGAGGAAGGCCCTGACGCCTTCACAGCTCGTCAGATAGTGTTTATTTGATAGGATCATTTTAGCCCCTTGTGCAATAACAAAGATGATGACAGAAAGCAGCTAGCTACTTCCATGCAGTGGCCTTCATCAGCCACTGGCATCCTTATGAGCTCCTGGCCTGCAATCGGGCTGTAATAGACTTCAGGCTTCAGATGGTTACAAGTATCAGTGGAAGTTGTCACAGCATGAAAAGATGGCTGATTTGCCTTAGTAGACTTGGCAAAAGTATTAAAGCCAGTTTCCTGGGAGGAATTGCTATTTTCCCCATTCATTTTTAATATTAACTTGGAGGAGCTCCTCAGCACTCACTGCGGTGGGATTTTTTATTATGATACTCACATTAGCTGCCATAGAGATGTTTCCAATTTATGGAAAAATAGGAAAAAATTGACTTTACATCATGCATGTCTGATTAAAATAGGTCAAAACAATTTCTTTGATGTCTTTTTTTAAACAGCCGATGGAAGAGGGGATGCCTGCAAAGATGACTTTGACAACGACAGTATCCCAGATATTCTTGATGTGTGTCCGGAGAACAATGCCATCAGTGTCACAGACTTCAGGAAGTTCCAGATGGTCCACTTAGATCCTAAGGGAACCACTCAAATTGATCCCAACTGGGTGGTCAGACACCAGGGCAAAGAGCTGGTGCAGACTGCCAACTCTGACCCAGGCATCGCAGTAGGTGAGCAGCACACATATTTTTAACAACCATTTTATGTGATGCTCTTTAAAAGATTTGAAATTCCATTTGACTGCACAGAGAGTCCTGAGATTGAGCCTCATGTTTCTTTCACACCATCACAGGTTTTGATGAGTTCAGTGCTGTGGACTTCAGTGGGACGATGTACGTGAACACGGACAGAGATGATGACTATGCAGGCTTTGTGTTCGGCTACCAGTCGAGTGGGCGCTTTTATGTAGTGATGTGGAAGCAGATCACACAGACTTACTGGGAGGACAAGCCCTCCAAGGCCTTTGGCATCTCTGGCGTTTCACTCAAAGTCGTCAACTCAACCACCGGCACCGGAGAAAACCTCAGGAATGCTTTGTGGCACACGGGCAACACTCCTGGACAGGTGGGCTGCAGCCTAAATGCTATTTGGTCTGTTTTAAAGACTATAGCAGTATTAAAAGTGTTGTTAACTATTTCACATAGGTACGGACTCTGTGGCATGACCCAAAAAACATTGGTTGGAAGGATTACACAGCTTACAGGTGGCATCTGATCCACAGACCAAAGACTGGTTTTATAAGGTAAGAAATTATGTTGACCAGAACAGGAACGCTTTGTTTTTCCGTCTGAATACTAGACAACTTTGACTGCTCCAAAGAGCTACAATATTTTAGTCATTTTCTGTAATCACTCATATCTCTCTACTGCAGTTTTTTGTAGTTAATGTATTGACAGAGTTGACTGTACATTAGTTAATATCTTAATTGTGTTTGTGCTTTGTTTTGCAGGGTTGTGGTCTATGAAGGTAAACAGATCATGGCCGATTCAGGGCCAGTTTACGACAAGACGTTTGCCGGAGGAAGGTTAGGATTGTTCGTCTTCTCGCAAGAGCTGGTGTTCTTCTCCGACCTCAAGTATGAGTGCAGAGGTTAGTACAAACACTTTGATTACTTTAGAGCTCTGACCATAAATGTTTCTTTTTTGTTATGGAAATAACGACGTGTGTGTATATGTGTGTGCATGTATGATGTTAAATAATTTCAAAAAACAGAAACCTACGTTAATGCATTGCAGTATAACCGGTGTTTGTATCCTGTGTGAAACCTGAAGTCAACGTTGATTTATTTGTCAAGTAACTTCCGTACTTAAGTTACGCCACTTCTGGTGTTATTTTAACCAAAACCACAATCTTCTCCTAAACCTCACCAATTACTTTTGTTGCCTAAACCTATCCCAAGTCGATCTAATACCCACCTTTGTCCATGTGGGTGAGCTGTTCACGACGAAATTAATTCCGTAGAGTTTGAGCTGGTTTATGAATAAGATTAAATGATAAATTAGGACATGATCTATGACTATTTTATGGGGTTGGGAAGTGAGGTGGAATCTTTCTGTCACTGAGGCAGGAGTTAGCTATTTTTCTAACGAACGCAGACATACATAGAGACATTTTGAATTACTCTTTAAACAGCATTTTTACATTAGCATATTGTCCTATCAAGTGCTTGAACGTAATAAATGCAATGCGGTGGAAGTGCGATGCAGCCATCAACTTAGGAGTTATACGTAAATGTAAACAACTGTACATATAGACGTTTAAGGGCTTAGTTTTTCGATTGATGTGTGTGTGTGTGTGTACTGTATGTAGTGTATGTGTATGCACAGTATACTGTATGTGTATGTAATGTGGGCACATATATGATCCACATACATCAATACATATACAGTTCAAAGATCAGAAAGTGTGGGTGCAAACCTCCATCTTTCAATAATGTGGGTAAAGTCTTTAAACCTTCAACATTTTTTTTCAAACCTCAGATGAGTCGGATTTGCCAACAGTGTCCACAAGGTAATGATGAGAGGGGGTTATGTGTTGTGTGTTGGCTGAAGCAAAAAAAAAAAGGTCACGCTATATTTCTGCTTGCCAGCTTGTCCATGTACAATGCCCCAGAAGCATTGTGAAAGATCTTGCGTGTTGGTCCAAGGACTTCAGATCTTCTGTTGAGTGCTAAACAGTGGAAAATAAGCCTGCAGCCTTTTCACAATCACAGCCACAGTTACTGAAGACACGCTTTTTTTTCTTTTTTTTGACGCACACGGTGCACATGTTGTTGCTGCACTCTGGCACTTTGACTGTGTGAATCTCGTTGAGTGTCCTAGTTTTGATTATAAATGTGACGGTAATGGAAGCTATTTTCTCAATCTTTCCACAGATAACTGAATCAAGTCTGATAGAAAAAACATCAGAGGGCAAAAGACAAGAATCTCTCAAAGTAAACATCACGTCATCGCTAAATCCATTTCAACCTAAATGAGACTTTCCATACTTCTCCATGCTTTGCCTTGATCCATCCACTGGAGAGGAAACCATGGCCCATTTCAGTTTTCCTGTTGACTTATATCCATTTCTCAAGCTGGGAAAGAGAAACTGATGAGAGTAGACAAGTTTTTAAAAAGCAGATTATCTAATTATAACTAGCGTACTTATGTCTACATTTTAAAGGATTCATTGTACAACCACTTACATGCTGTATATGCTTTCCTACAGTTTCTTGTAACTTGTAAGTGACTCGGTCGTTCTCTATCTTTAATATGTTTTTGTCTGTTTGAGATTACAGATTAGTAATTACTAGTAATTACAGATTACTAGATACAGTGTCTGACAAACATAAACTGTAACCAAAGCATAATCACTTAGCTGCCTCAAGTCCATTACTATTTCTCCTCATTATTTTCACCCTGAATGTGTTTTTTTTTTTCTATGGAGAACGATTTAAATAAGCCATTTTAGTAAATGCCAAAGATGTTTATACTAAGTCTGTATTATAATTCCTTTTTGTAAATTATTTATGCTCTGCTTGTTTTGTTTGCTTGCATTTTTTGCTAGAGTTTGTAAATAATTATTTATTTGTTTACACTGACAAAACACATAATTGAATATCACGAACGTCAAGATAACACATTATAGTATTGCAAGATTTTTTTAGTGTTGTCATGATGTATTTCCTTTACTTGTTAGTTTTTCAAATCTTTCACATAAACTGCAGCGTAAAGCTGTGGAGAGGATAAACATCAGCAGCCTTTAAGTAATCACATACATAAACACAGCACGTGTTTATGTATGTGATAGAAGCTGCCAGAGGAAGGTAATTCTGGTAGTATGTGTACGTTACAAAAAGCCACTGTTTATTTTCTTAGCCGTCCACACAGGGCCTCATTGTCCTCAAAGTGATATATCACTTTGGTACACGTGGAACATTTTTCAGTGCTCATACCCTACGTCTATAGGAGCTTATAAATGATCCATCACTAAAATTGGCTGCAAATTGGGCTACTGGCACTGTAGCACGCACCCTTTCCTTGCATGATATTGAAACACTTTTTATCCGTACAACAAAAAACGAAGGTAGATCAAGGTTTTAGCATCAGTTTTAAAGGTAGTTTAATAGAATTGCAGTTTAAGTGGCTGATTCCTAGTAGATCTGATGTTCTTTACCAAGCACCAAGACATATATCACATCAACAGCTGAGAGTCATGAGGTTCAGAAGTCAGTAATTGTGTGTGATGGAGTCGCAAAATCAAACACAGTGAAAATATTTTATACAAATTACTTTTTCATTCATATGTTAGTCACAAGTATCACTTATGGATGTTGTGAAACTTGACAGTGTTGGTTTAAACTGAATCCAGATGAAGGTCTCTCAAGACAAAGTGTGACTGTGTGACTGTGTAGTGTGGATCGAGGACGTGTTAGTGTGCAACCTTGTTGTCGTTAGTCTGTATAGCAGCCGTGTTCTTCCATGTTTGGGTTCCATCTTGTTAATTTTGTTGAGAGTTTGCAATGCACAAAATGTAAATTTGTTTTGTATTCTTGTGTTGTTAGATATACATTTTCTACAAACATTAGTGTAAGATTGTTCTGTTTCATAAATAAATCTCTTGTACACAATTGTGTTGAGTATATACATTAGGATTAACTGCAACTTGACTGGTTGGTGGAGGCATACAACCGCGAGGCGGTAATTCGAGTTGTCAACAAATTCCATAAAAAGACCAAATCCAAGATTTTTGTTACACAGTCTTGCAATACTTTATGACTTTCCTATTTTCTATCTGGCTCTCAGCCCCCAACTCATTTGTTCCTACTGACGATGCAAATCTTGTAGTTTCCTTTATTTTTATTTTTTTCAAAAAGGCTTAATAATCTGCGTAAACAGCTGGGCACTGTAGTGTTTAGCAAATGTTACTCAAACAGGAGTAAATTGTACATTTGTTTGGATTAATACACATTTGGTGCGCTTGCGAACATTTACAACAGCACAACGTTATTTGTTGGATTTACTTAAAATAAACTACAATGCCCACGTTCATGATAATGAAGGAGCACGTCACCCATTACAACCGTGGCTGTGTTTTTAATAGTTTCTGGAACTCTATAGCAAGGAGGAATGAGACATAGCAGGTTTTGGATATGCATACAATACTTGGTTTTGGTCTTTTAATAGAATTTGTTGACGAAAAGAAAAATGAAGAATATCACCAAATTTATCCTTTAAAGGACCAGTGTGTAACAATTAGGGAGATCTATTGGCAGAATTGGAATATAATATCAATAACTATGTTTTCATTAGTGTATAATCACCTGAAAATTAGAATCATTGTGTTTTTGTTAGTTCAGAAAGAGCCGTTTATATCTTCATCGGGAGCGGGTGCCCTCTCCACGGAGTCTGCCATGTTGCACCGCCATGTTTCTACAGCAGACCAGAAGGGACAAATAAGTTGATAAGGTTACTCAATCCCGTCGCCGCCGCTTTCTCTCTCTCTTGCTTCACCACTCAGTTCCCACGTACACACACACTCTACGCACTGGCTCTGCTCCAAGTGATCTACGTTACTCTTACAACAACTGGCTCTACAGAGGTACATTCGTGTTTTGCGTTGGCCACTGTAGCTCTCCAACACGCTTGGCATACAGGAGAGGCTTCAGTTGGTTGTATGCAACCTCACTGCTATTCCGTCAGATCGTACAGACTGCTCCTCTAAGTCTGATTCTGAACATTCATCATCTCAAGCAAAGATAGCAATTTTCATCCGTCATTTTCAGTTGTACGTTACTGCACTCAGTGACAGTCTTTGTTCATCTTGCTGACACGACTGTTACAGATGTCAGCACTTAAATATTTGTGAGAACATAACCTGTTGGTTTATCTACTGTTACAGCGCAAACTACACAGTTAGGCAAACATACATGTACATGTATTCTATTTTATGAAACTGAAAAAACACAAACAATATAACTTCAATTCAAAGAACGGTGTGCTCAAACATAGAACTCTAACTTTTTATGTCACTCATATTTTCTTTTCATATTCACCCACATCTTGTCCTTTGAAAGGTTTATCAAGCATACCAAGTTTGTCTTATCTCAACACTAACATGCAACAATAGATTATGAGAGAGAATATGAACAGCCAATTTCTTGAAAAAAAATTGCATAACGTCAGCAGAGGTCTTTGTGATAATGTACTATTGAGTTTGCAGAATCTTATGATTAAGAGAGATACATTTGTCTGTGGTTTAGCACCAGACCATCTGTCTCACAGTGTGGAAACCATGGACTGAAGGGGTTAAGTAAATGATGGTGAGGCTCAGGCCAGGAAAAAAATGTGCTATTAGGGAAAATGGGGAAGTCAAAACCTTGCTCTCGTAGCTCAGTGGCTGAATTGGGTTGAGGCTTTTGGAGTAGTCCACGTGGCACACACCAAAGACTGGCTATATGGGTCTGGCACGGGTGGCTGGTTTCAAGCCAGGAGCACGTTCCAGGGTGGTTCATACAGCTTTGCCAGAGGATGTCAATGTGTGACACAGTAAACCAGCATTTTCTGCTGAGTCGAGTATTTAGCAACCAACAAGCATTTTAAAAGGATGAATAACCTCAAACAAACTGGCTGCAATTAACTGAAAGTTCACTTTCATTAGTGGTTTTTAAGAAAAAACGTCCCAAGGTGAGCGGTTTGGACACAATGGACGAAAAAAGATCAGATAGTTTGGTGTTGATGTGTATTTATGTTGGAGGTATACGGGTGTGGAGCTCGGCACCAGATTGTCAGTTTTAACAGCATAGAGAGACACACAGAAAGCTGAGGGCATGACGGGGAAGCCTCTTATTCAAATATGAGTTTAAAAGGAGAACTCTTCTGGGTGTGATGTTCTCCTTCAGTGGTGTGAAATACCAGCTCGTCCAGTGCTGGGCTACTGTAACTATAGAAAATATTTTACTCACTGACTTTCTGTACCAACTCCACTTCCTCCTCACTCTTTCCTCTTTGTACATTTTTCACAACATCTGGGAATGTGAACATGTAATATTCTAGTGAGGCTGGGCAGACACACATGAGCCCAGATTGGGGGGGAAAGATCAGAACCTGAGGTACTTTAAAGGTCGTATTGATAACATTTTTATGTAGACAAATATATAAAAAAAATAAAAATACATCCACAGAGCCTTTAAAAAGGTGCCGAATAAAAAGTACAGTCAAATTCCTTGTATGAATGTACTTTGGCAAATAAACCTGATTCTGATTTTCTCATATTAGAATATTGATTTATTTTTCTACTATTTTCATATTTAAATAAATATGCAACAGCCAGCAACAGGCTAGCTTAGCTTAGTGTATCCAGGACAATTTTATTTTATTTATTTTATTCGAATTTTATTCTATTTCTCTTAAATCTTTATTTTATTATTGTAGTGAATTTCCCCAAATTCCGTTCCCACCTGTATATAGGCTCCTATGGTGTACCTTTTTGTTTCCCTGGGGGCGTCATTAAATGTTACACCTCTGGGCTCGCGTTATTCAAATCTGCAGGTGAGTCACTTTAGAGTTTGCTCTCTCCCTCATCCTTGATAGTTGTTTTGTTTTATGAATAAACGTCATATATGGTGACACACAGAGATACAATGTGCCAATGAACAGGATGGTCTAGCCTCCAACAAATTGTTAATTTAGATTTCAGAGTAATTTTAATGATTTGCCAGCTAATTAGCAGCTAATTGAACTAGCAGCACTGGACTCGTTTATATTAGCATGCTAGGTATATTAGTGGTTTGCTAGGTTTATGTTAACCCTGGTGTTTATGCTGCTTTATGGTCTGATCGTGTGCCTTGGATAGTGATACTGCATTACCTGCACAGGTAGGTAATGGGATGTATAATGTGGTTTTTTTCTACTTCAAAAGGTATGCCTGTTTGTCTTATGTTTTATGAAGTGTTGCCTGGAAGTGAGTCTGTGTGGCTTTTAATTAGAATAAAGATAGATGTTATATGCTAATTTTGTATGTCTGCATTGTTTTACTGTAATTACATGCTATTTCCTATAGGATGTATTATATTTTCACACTGTGGTTGAAGATGGATTTTGATGTTTGCCGTGCTGGGCTCACACTTCAGTGAGAATGCACATTAGAGAGCAGTCGGTGTAAAGTGTTGACACCCTGTGTAAACTCCACAGATATCTAAAGCTGGTGTGTGCCTCCCTCCATGATGCAGAGCTGAGCAGAATTAAGTCAGCTACAGTAGCACAAAGAGTGGAGACAGAGAGAAACTACTAGCCTGGCTCTGTCCAAAGGTAAACCCCTCTATCAGCAACCCTGAAGCTCATAACATGTTGCCTGCTACTGTGGCAGTCAAGTTTTTTTGTTTTGTCTTCCCCTTTTGAAATCTATGTGCTAAATGAAAGAATAACATTTTAGATCTGATGTCATTCAATGCTCAATATGTTTTACACAAAAAAACATTGTCTGCATGGTAAATTCCAGTGTTTGAATTACACCTTAGCTTCCAGGGAAGCCCTATTTCCAGGGGTGGGAGGATACTATATACTACACTACCGTACTTTGTTATTGTCATCCATAGTATTTCCATAAAAAACGTAATTCATATTATTAGGAAATAATCTATTATATTTGTATTTAGGTATTGGCTTTGATTGAAAAAATCTTTGCATTAGTAGTTTTCATAATGTATTATAAGCTGCTTAGAGCTTGTGTTAGTGTGTGTGAAGTTAAACAGGTCAGAATTCCCTTTCTAATATCTATTTCATATTGCTATGCTGTGTGCTCCTTCAAACAACTGTATTTATTAAATTTTCTCACCAAAAAACAAATTTACAAGATTACATTTGAACACATGATAGCGTTATAATTTATCTTTGCCCAATTCCTTTTTACTGAGTAGACCCGAACGCATCATAATGTAACTCAATGGAACATCCGTTAACGTTAGTAACTCCGTTATTTATCCAAGCAGGACTGTGCTGCCCACCGGTTTCTAACAGCTAACGTTAATAACTCTACTCCTGCCAGTTTCAACACAGATTTGTTGTTCACAATGTAGCGTTATCAGGAAAATATATGGTGCTTCCACTCAGGTGTTAGCGCCACGCTTTTTTTTCTTTCTCCACCAGGCTTCGGGTTCCAAACAAACTTAAACATGGTACAGCGTGCGTACGGCATTGCATATGGCGTTATGTCATTGTGAATGTGTAACTGTCTGAAAGCTTCAATAAGAGGAATCGATAGTCACGGAGGCTTGAGATTCCAAGGAAGGAACAAGGAACTTGTTCTCAACGGGTACTGATTCTCTATTCCCATCCCGAGTGTTTTCCCTGTCCACTAAAGTGGCGGATGACCTGACGATTTTACCCACCATTTCCAACAATTTACCTGCCTTTAGCGGGTGGCGGGTGCTGATTTCAGACCCTGGTAGGCAGATTTTGTTACCTTTGGACAAAACCTTCATACCATAGAGACATACAACATAGTTGTATCAATCTTCTCCTCTAACTCTTGGCAAGAAAACTAATAAGTGCATTTCCCCAAATGTGAAACACAAGACAATATATGAACTATAAAAAGAGCCACCTTAGTATTGCACTAGTTGCTGGATTTATAAGGGCCAGATTATAAAAAAGAGTGGATGGGGATTCCAAGAATATTAATCGGAATTTCCGAGATTAAAGTTATAAAGAAAAAAACATGGATATTCTCTGAGATAAAAGTGGCAAATGTACGAGAAAATAACTCGGAAAACAGTGGAGTACAAAACCGTAGTAATGAAAAATAGTGGGGTATTCAAAGACAGAAATGTTTGTCTCTACTTTCCTGTAACTTCTACAATATTAGCACTTATGTTCATAAAAGAACACATTGAGAACATGAATGAAAACATGTGTATGTGTCTTTCGGGACCTTCACCTTGCTCAGTTTTCTGAGTACTTTTCCTCGTAAATTTATGACTTTAATCTTGGAAATTCTAAGTTTTTCTTGGAATATTACCCCCCTGCTCCCACAACTCAGAAGTTTTAAAAAATTTGTTTTTACCTACAATGGCCCTAATACGCCGTCGTACACTTGAGCCACAGGCTGAATAATACTCACTGTGAAATTTGCAGAGTTCCCCTTTCAAATCAGCAAATCAAACCACAACCTATGCTTAAGCCCCAGGCACTCAGTCCGGTGCATCAACGGAAACGTGTTTTTCATCAAAGAGCGATAGTAGATATGACTCTCGGGAAGCATGCATTTTTTCTCTGCTTCCCAGAATCCAAGTAAAATCAGCATTCGGTGTTCCCACTGGCTCCTTTTAATGAGTGAACCTATGTTGTTGCTGAAAAAAGTGACTGAGGGTCTGCCAAGGGCAAGTGCTAGCAAAGAAGTGGGTCTGTCATTTGAAATAAAGCAAGTCATTTATTTCAGGGCAAGAGTTCCTCTAGTCATTGGAAAAATATCCATGGTCCTTCTCTCTGCCAACCTTAGGGGCGCACACTCATTGCTCCCAGAAAACAGAGGTGCCAGAAGTGTTGGGCTGCAAGCTGAAGTCCTGCAGGCACAGGGGCTCCAAGCTGTCTGCATGAACCCGGCTCTTTGATATTACTCACGGGTTGGAGATGCTTCACTTCAGATG
Organism: Helicolenus hilgendorfi; assembly: GCA_916700815.1. Classification (NCBI taxonomy): domain Eukaryota; kingdom Metazoa; phylum Chordata; class Actinopteri; order Perciformes; family Sebastidae; genus Helicolenus; species Helicolenus hilgendorfi. The sequence goes on from CAKALG010044604.1 coordinate 17,431, forward strand.
CTTTAAATGACTGACATCAGAGAGTCAAGAACTAAGAAAGAGAGGGAATTTTCAAGTGGAAAAGAAGGAAAAGGGAGAGTTTTCCCATGCAGCAGTAATTATACGTTTGGACGTTTCCTCAAATCCAAGCCGAAGAAGGCTCTCATCTTTAGGAAAACCAAAGTTTTCACAGATAGATAGCACAAGTATGATCCTTAAAAAACATCCACGGTGTCAGAGCGAGGCTTGTTTCCACCTAGGTCTTGATGGCACCGGTGTGAAACTGGGAACAGATGCATTGGGTCTCATTAAATCAGGTTGTGAAGTCTTGGCCTGGCAGTAACCTTGCACAAAACAAAGCCAGACAGTGCAGATAGCCGCAGGCTCTCAAAAAGTCTGATTTATCTGACATACAAAAATAAACTCAGATCAAATACAGCCCTCATATCTTTTGGAGAGCAGAGGCAATCAAGATATCCCTTACTTCCCTTAGCTTTAAGATAAATCACCTGTCTTTTTGTTTTTTAATGTTATTATCCAAGAATGCAAGCATCTATGAAACTGTTTAATATTTGGGAAGCTGTGTTGGCTGTGCATTGTGATTCTGGAGCCAAATCAATACAACAAGAGGTCGTGTGTCACCAGCAAAGCTTTAATTTTGGGCTGGATGACTTCCAACTCTTTTAACTTCTTAAAATAACCTGATATTTACTCAAATCCCCCAGTTGTTTAAGTGCTGATGAAGTGTCCTTGAGCAAGACACAGCCCCCACTTACAGAAGTACTGTCCAGGTCACATAAAGGTCAAACTGAAGCATTCAGAAAATGAGAAATAATCTGACATCACCAGCATGCTGTCACTTGAATCACTCAGTTTGCTGAATGTACAGCTAAACACTTTGTCTGAATGACAGCTGAAATGCAAGGATTTTGTGACAGACTCATGAGTTCCAGCTGGAAACCAGACATGTGCTCTGCCACGCTCAGTGACGGGTGCTGCAGTGTGTGCTGTCCGCAGGAGGCATGAGGAGGAGTGTCAAAGCTTTTGGCACAAAAGGCATAAACACTTTTAAACAGTCCAGACATCACTGCACCTGAAATAACAGCAAGGCCAAATCTGCATGTTGCTGAATTGTCACAAGGCTGCGCCCGTTTGTTGACTGAAACTGTAAACCAATAAAAGTGAGAAAAATCAATCCCTAGTTATCAGTGAATTTAATCAATAACACTATACTTAGCTGTTTAGCATTTATAATCAGTATATAAACACTTCAGAAATGGTTTATAACAAAGAATAAACTCCTCGGTACCCATAGAACCCATTTTCATTCACATATCTTGAGGTCAGAGGTCAAGGGACCCCTTTGAAAATGGCCATACTAGTTTTTCCTCACCAAAATTTAGCGTAAGTTTGAAGCGTTATTTAACCTCCTAGATTTAAAATTGAGCCCGCTACAACTTAAAAAATTGCAAGTTGCGTTAATGCGTTAAAGAAATGAGTGGCGTTAACGTTATCGTGTTAACTTTGACTGCCCTACTATTTATACATTAATGAATACTTTATATTCATGTTTTATATGACTACAACTGTGTTTTATCTGCAATTGGTCATTATCTCTTCATACAACAAATATGGATGCTTCACATCATGACTTAATAACACTTTTTACTTTGTTTACCAACATATACAAACAAAAGTCCAACTGTAAACACAATGTCCCATATCTAAAACAGACAACAAATCAAACAGTTCAAAAACTAAAAAAAAGGGTTAATATAAGTGAGTCAGAAAATGTACACAACAAACATTACCAGTAATTAAATACAGTAATAACACTTAAAATGCTCTTCTTACAGCTACAATTTCATTCCGTATATGGAGGCATATGTACGCTCTGTTAGTGTCAATGTAACAGAGGCATTGCGGGCAGGCCTGACGGATCGACACGACAGGGACGAAGGCAGTCTGCTCTTTATGAGCGTGACTACAATGCTACAAGCTCCCCTCCCTTTTTTCACCAGTGGAAACAAGTGATCACACCATATCCTTTTACATCTCTGATGGGTTTTTCAGCCATGTTGCGCTCTGCTGTAATGGAACATCCACTCCATGAAAATACACATGGCGAGCTGTTTTAAGATATCAGCCTGTCTTTCCTTTTTTTTTTGTCATTTTTCCATCAAAGAACTGCTGGAAAATCTGTCCGAGTTTTCCACTCTTTGTGCCAAAGTAGTCTATTTTATTAATATTTGAAGATATGCAAATGAAAATGTTTCTTACACATTTGATTTTCTTAACAGCTAAGTCTTTAAACCGGTGTCTTAAGAAAAGTGGTTAGGTGTACTTTGATTTCAACTTAAGCTAGAAAGACAAATGTTTATATTTACCATATATGACAGCTTTCTAATATTATTCTGAAGGAATGTTTTTTATTTATCAAATATGACTGAATTTCAATGATAAATTAGGCAATATTGCTATAATAATAAATAAATAAATAACTCTGGAAACTGATTCACTTTAGCCTTTAAGTGATAAGAACACAGACTGCAGGTAAACTGATGTTTTCCACCTCAAAGCCAACACTTCAGCTTAACGTGTGTTGATTGACTGATGTTGACTTATCTCGAAAGTGAGAAAATTAGAGATTGTAGCGGCTTTCAACGTAAATAATTCATCTTAAAGAATATGTGGTAAAGTCTTTGACCGCACATGCCTCAGTGCCAGCGCCGCCTCCCAAACTAATGATATAGCTGGATATATATAGTCTGGCTGGTTGTAAAGTCAAGTTTTTTTTTATACGTTAACAGTCTTCCGACGTCTGCGAGAGGGTTGTTGGCTGCACACATGTTCAGAAGCACAGCTGTTGGCATTGTCTAAAACAATGTCAGAATGTGTGTGATGGAAATCTTTGGAGGCAATCCCCCTCACTACCAAACAGTTGGAATAGTCTTCACAAGCTGTTTGGAAAAAAAAACATGATGGTCTTTTTATGCTTGTTGGAGCAGTAAAAATGGCCCTGGTGACTTCAGTCATTTGTCAAAGTGCTGACACAGAACTACGGGGCAAACTCACTGTATCTGGAGGTCCTGCATACTTTAATAGTGCTTGCGAGGAAGTAGTTACTGAATTTTATTTTTGGGTGAAGCTTCACCTCGTAAACTAGTCATCACATAGTAAAGTATTCAAATGCATACACTATTATTACTTCTATTTTGCCACTTTTGACCTGTGTGGTTTTAATGTAGAGATGATCATATGCTTGGTATGTCAAATTTTAATCTACAAAGTGACTAGTAACTGTTGCTATCAAATACATGTAGTGGATAAAAAGAGTGCAATATTTGCCTCTGAAATGAAGTGGAGTAGAAGCATAAAGAAAATGTAGAAACACACATTATATTGGAAAGGCAAGACAAAAAAAAATGTAACTGGAGCAAACTAGTTTAAGCAATGTGCATTTCTAGACTGGAAAATACAGAAACATCTCTTAAACCATTCAACAATCACATATCTTCAGTTACCGTCACCCGTCAGGTTTCCGTCTGGATTGGCTTGACTGTATATTTTCTGAACAATATTGTCTCTTTGCACAATATTGATCTTTTTAAGAAGGAGAACCCTCTCCAGCTCCATCATTGCCTTGACAATGAA
>CAKALG010044606.1:0-26539 GCA_916700815.1 Helicolenus hilgendorfi
GCGCTGACGGTGTGTGATGGCCAGCGAGACTCCCTGAGACACACGCATCCAAACAGCAGGAGCTTTTTGGCGGGATGAATCAGGCTGAGTTCCTCTCTGTCCTGCACATAGCTGTTAACCTGTTGAGGAAGCCATTGACAAATGGGTCACTTACTTACTTAAGATGAAGGTTATTTATATAAATAAAGGCTCCAAGTGGTGAAGCCGATTCTGCTTTATCATCCTTAAAGTACGCATAAACAGAATAACTGAGATGAAAGAACTTTCCGGCAAACATTCACCTCATCCGGTGCTGTTTTTTTCACCTTCCAGGCTGTTATATAACATTTGAATCAGAGGTCATTGTCATCAGCTCCTCTGCTGTGGTCATTACAGGAAGCAATTTCCTCTTGGCGGAACAGATATCAAAGAGTGAAAAGAAAGAATTAATAGAGAGAAATACCGCTGAGGCACATAATAGATAGGAAGAAAGGTGGGAAAGAGATCCGGACGGAAAGCATCAGAGTGAGACAGACATATTGTAAGTAGGTAGGTATATAGAGAGGGAAAATAACGGGGAGATGTAGAGAAAGAAGATGGGAGGCAAGAGAGAAAGAAGAGACGTGACGGAGGAGTTTGAACCAAGCGAACATTTTGACCCTCAAGAAAAGCCTCCTCCTCACTTCAGTTCACACTCTTCTCGGAACAAAATCCATCTGACATAAAAAGGAAACACTTATCCAAAGCGGTTGACTTGCACTTTGTCCTTGAGTGAAACTGCAGTAGAGCTCTTCTGGCACAGATTTCAAAGAAAAGCCATTACGGCAACATTTTGTGGCACTCTGAGTGGGCGCTAATGCCTTCAGCAGGGGTGGATATTACAGAATTGAACAAAAATCGATGCCGGTGACAAAGTGGGGGGATGAATGTTATACAAGTTTAATGATAAAATACGGCTTGGGTGTAATCGTCACACAGCACTGCTTCATAATAATGGTAGGAGGAGGTAGATGAAGGCCATCACCCCCCAGGATTACCGTGTAAATTCTCAGAATTAAGTGAATCTGTGCTCTTTTAAAATATGTCCTGTTTGTATTAAGTATTCGCAGCGGCATGGCACAAAACACACACGCACGCAAACACACAAAGTACACGTCCCGCTACTTGTCTCAGTGGGATGGGTTTCCTGCATGGGGTGTAGGCCTAGCTGTTGTCAGATCTGGGCCATCCCGAGGGAAAGGAGACGTACCGGCCTGCACGTTTAGAGAGTGAGAGAGCCAGCGAGAGGGAGACGGAGAGAAAGGGTGAGACACAAGCACACTCCTTTTCTCTTTCAGTAACAAGCCAATTATGTGAGACCTACTGTATTGACCTGCATTCCTGCAACAAGCTTATTACTAAAAGCTGAAACTTTCAACAACATTATGAAACAAAAGAAACTGTGATTAAACACATTTACACCAGTGTTTTCTTTTCCTTATCCAGAACATTCACTGACTCACATTTCTGGTAAAAAGCCAAATTTTTTTCTATCAGCATCTCCGCTGAACAGACGTGAAGTTTACTACATTAACAGTGTATTTTTCCACATGTAAAAAGCAAAACACAGTAGACTTGGCCGGGGTGGTACATAGCACTCATGCCTCTGTTATTTACTCTACATTTAAAAATGTAAAATCACCTAATTGAGGCTGTTTTTTCCCGTAACTAATAAACAAATAAAACCCCCAAAAGGGTTTTACGGGTAGATTAGTTTCTATGCTATTTTACATTGCTTGGATATTTTAGTACTGAGTATCAAAGCGACAGAAATATCAAAATTACCAAGTGGCTGCAAACAGCACTAAACAACAGCTAATATGGACTTTGTATTTGTGTCTCTAAAAACCACTACTCTACTGTGCCAAACAATACAATATTTTTATTGAGTCTGTCTCTTTCCAAGCTGTCCTGCTTATGACGGCAGTTTTGGCAGTTAAACACTTTATTAAGGCAACTAGAGATGACCACTGTCTAAATAAAGGTTCAACAGAGCCAACACAGATACATTTTTTTTAACGATAATTACACTGCAGTTGAAATTTTGTGGTGGGTTCATTCAAGATTTTGATTTCTACTTTAACACACAGACACAGAGTCTGAAACATGTGACCAATGAAGCAGAAAGGGCTAGTTGTATGAGTGTGTATACGTTTGTAAGGGACCCTGACTTCAAAAGGAAACTGCAGGGAATGTGGTGCTTGATGGACGCAAAGCAGCTGTCTTCACAAACGACACACAAACAAACAAACAAACAAACTCATATTCGCAAACACAGACCGACTTTCCTTCAAAAATCACAAAAACGCATTAGTAGTAGTAGTAGATCATGGTCAAAAGTATCTACACATCCCAAAGAGTGGAAATGCTTCAAAGTGCTTATGTAAGGGAGAAAAATTTCTCTTCGATCTTCTGATTCTCAGGTTTCACAGACGTCCCAAGACAAGTGAATCCATAAATAACAAGGATGGAATGAAAATGTACACTATTAAAATTAAAGGAACCATGAATTAAAATTAAAGGAACCATGGAATGAGTGAGTGAGTGAGTGAGTGAGTGAGTGCAGGTGTGAAGGAGTGAGTGGGGCAGTGAGCAAGCTATTAACTGGTCCATTAAAAGGGAAATAATTTAATAAATCAACCAAATTGTCCATTTTCACTAATGCTTTTTAATCTCAAAGTAAAAACACTGTAATGTAGGCGGGCAGGCAGAAGGACAGAAAGCACTCTTTTGTATGATGTAGCCACAGTTGCATCAGGCATGGGGGCAGTAATTACATTTCAGCTCAATTACTTAAGTACAGGTCATCCAATAGCAATATATCCACCTTGTCCTTCTTCCTGGTGAGTTACAGTAACACTGACGTTGCCATTTAGCCAGTTAGCAGAACTATAGCTATACAGTATGAGTCAACTGCCACTAATACAGCTCTGTATCTCATGTTACACTGTGTGTGTATACAGGAAATGCTAATGGCTTAAGCTCAGTGAAGGTAACTTATAAATGCTAGAGGCAGCTGCACTGATTGAGCTCCACTTACAGTAAGTTAAGGTAACTTCAAAAATATCACTCCTCTTTCAAAATTCACTGTACTGTACAGTAAACAGTCAAAGTCTGTTTTGTTAATGTAGCAATAATAATTTTGTTACAGTGCTGCATAGAAATTTGCATTTGTAATGAAGAGCACATGTTTGTGTCCTGTGTGAAACCAAAAGTAAACGCGGACTTTACGCTTTTTACGTGGCGTTGTTTTACGTGGCGTTGTTTTACATGACATTGTTTATGTGACATTGTTTTACATGTTTACGCGACGTTGTTTACGCGACGTTGTTTACGCGACGTGTTACGTTAGTTTTTTTTTTACGTTAATTTTTTTTTTTACGTTAATTTTTTAGGTGACTTTTTCATCTGATGTTGTTTTACTTAGCGTTTTACGTAACATTTTTTTATGTTACAATGTTTTATGTAACGATGGATTTATTTTTCACTTTCAGTCAGAATTGTATCTGTAAAATAAATACATACATTTATTTATTTAATTTAAATATTTGTTGGTTCTGCAGGCTAATATTCTTTAATAACAGTTAATAAAACTGAAACAAAACTCTAAATAGATTTTTCTAACTATTTATAATTCTACCTTTAAATTTAACAAACAGCTTCCTGCTCAGTCAGTTTTGCCACTGTAAAATGGCATCAACAATCTAACTGTCCAGTGCGGTTGGTTCCTATTTTGAGGCTTGCCGCCACCTGAAGAGTTCAGAGAGTTGGTCTTTCTCAGGGACGGGGGTCAAACCTGTGAGGCTGGATTCAAAGTATATTCATCAATTAAAACAAAATTAAATAATTATGAAAGACGCCAATATACAAACAAGCTATGACTTTCATACTACTGACAATCAGTCCACGTAAACTCCAGTTATGAATGAGTTTGCCATAAAGTCCCATCAGTGCCTGTTGGGTAATTCCTCTGCCTGGCAACAGCCATTCTGGGAAGGGATTAACAGAGGGCACTGTGGTGCACCCCGCAGATCTACTGAACTTTGAGCAGGAATGCACCACACATACGTCCACATGCTAACATCCAGACATGCAAACACACTCTGACTCATGCCCGTGCCATTATGTATATCATACCAGACGCATACTGTATGTATGAGCATGCAGGACACCGGAGAGGCCGAAGCTGTCTCCCTGAAATCCAACCACCCACACCTCGACCTCTTAGCTTTGATGTCCCTGGCCCACCACACACGCTCACATACTCCCACACTGACACGTCTCTCAGTCAAACACACACTCCTCTTCAATTACTATGTCCAGTACTCCAAAGCAGCAATCCCCCAATACAATGTATGAATGTAGCCCAGCTGTCTGTGAAACGCTGCATTGTAGTGTGTGTTTGTACGGTACGTTTTCCCTCCCGCTGTTGTCATGCATGCACACAAAAACACACACGAGGCCACAAACCTTAATCTGGTAATGATATCATGCAATCAAACGCACCCAAATACTCACATGGGATTAGAGAAATCATTGCGTTAGTACCCCGCTGCCACCCCCCACATACTCTCCCACGAAGCTGACATTCAAGGAATAGAAATACATGGTTCTGACTGAATTCTACTTTTAGCAGCATCGTGGAGGGTCGAGGTCAGCCAAGGTCAGAGAGGGGTCAGCGTTAAAAGAACTCTGTTATTCTGGTCTGTGGTCTCAGAGCTGAGGTCACTGGGAGAGACGTCAGCCTTAACCCTTCCTCCACTGAGCAAGTTGACGTTTGTCAGTGTATTTTGGCTATTTTGGGTCTTAAAGAGTTCATTTATAATACTTGGGTGAATTCCCTTTGCAAGAAGTGACAGGATTCAAGTGTTTTGGCTTGAAAACAAAAACTGTAGAAATGTACCTAATATACATGATATGAAACTAAAATCACCTTAAAGAGAACCTATTATGCTTATTTTCAGGTGCATTCTTGGATTTTGGGTTTCTACTTGAACATACTTACATGCTTTAATATGCAAAAACGCTTTATTTTTCTCATACCGGCTGTGCTGCAGCACCTCTTTTCCCCTGAAACGCTCGGTTTGAACTCCTGAGGTCCACTCTAGCTGCGCTCTAACTAGCTTTGTTTGAGGCCTTACCAAACTAGCCGCTAGGCAGGTATTATGCAAATGTGTCACTTGGTGACATCACCACATTACGGACGAAAAGGCAGGACTTCAAGCAAGGTGTTTCAGACAGTTCAGGAGCAGTGTTTCTCTGGGGGAGAGTAACTCCCTTTGGCGTGGACTTTGGGCTTTGTAACTTTGCAGACCTTTTACAAATCACAAAAAAAAACTGTATAACATACTAAAGGAAAGGGAAAAAACACAATAGCATAATATGTCCTCTATAAGACTGATGACACAGAGCATATAATAAGAGGGTTCTGAACAGGATATGGCTTAATTTCCTCATTTCATCACATGAAATGTCTCTCCAACTTACACTTTCTTAATAGTAAAGATTAGCAGCCAAAGATTTAAGGTCACATCCGAAAGCAAATGACCAAAATAAGGCCACCATTTACTCTGAGAAACATGGAACATAAAGGAGAAAAAGGGGACAGCATAGACGTTATTACCAATAAAGTGTACAGGTTATACTTTTAGATATAAAGATTCATACATAAAAAAACAGAAACTAACACTTGAAAGAATTCAATTCAGCAATTTTAATGTTGCAACTCGACAGCTCAATGTTTCTGCCTGGCAAGAAATGATTTTGGCGGAGCAATATGAACTCAATAAAACTCAGCTGAATCTCTCCACTCCTTCATTCTTGCAGTACTGTAGATCACTGAAAAATTTAGGCCTGAGAAAAATTCCTGTATTCCTAAAATCCTTCATGGACTGTTTGCTTTAATGCAGTGAAAATGGAGCCGACAAAACTGTCTGAGGGAAATGAAGAACATGTGGACGATGCCCACCCAAAGCGACAATATGCATTTAAATGGACTGCTCCTAGTCTATTTGAAAAGTCGGTGAGGAGCCAGGTATGTTCAGCAGCTCTGGTATCTCAGCACCCAGACACGCTAACCCCACCCATCCTGGACAACCAAATCAAAAGCCATAAACCAAGCACACCCAAACATGCCAAGCAGACATCCCACCTCTCGGGTTTGAACATGTGAAATGTTTTATGTGCACACACACGGCGCACCACCCTCTTTATCCCACGCGACTCCTGATCCTGGTTTGCATCACCAAGAAACAGACAACCTCTCTGCACTGTCCTGCTCCGCTCTGACCTTTTCTGCCGTTTTCTGTCTCCACAAGGTAATGTTTGCTTTCCTGCAGCCTGAGTCTGGACTGTCTCACTGCTGACTGGGCGCTGGACTCATTTGTGTGTAGTTATGTGTACGTAGATAAAGATTATATATGTATACATGTCTGTGATTTTACGAGTGTACGCGTACAGGCTGTGTGTATACATATGTATTTGCTGTATGCTCTGTGTATTTATGTGCTTTTGAGCATACAAAGTTCTATCTGAGTTTATGTGAATATATATTATATGTGTGTGTAGGTGGTCCATGCACTTGAGTCAGCGTTGCTTAGACTAGAGGAGCCCTATGTCTGAGTATGGGATGAAATACATACAGACACTTGAACAACTCTCCCTTATGAAAACACATTAAGAAAATCGTAATCCAACTGAAACCTAAGTTATTAATGAGAGATTACAAAATCAAGTCAATGAGAAAATTAGCGAGGTTTGGCAGCAATGCATTCACACAAACAATCACGCACCTACAGCGCATTTAGAGATGGACATAAACCATACACTATAAGCAAACCTCCTATTCAAGCATGAGCTCATACTCAATGCCTTGTCTTGGTCCAAAGATAACGAAACATTGTCTTTATGGGAGTTTCAGTATTGTCAACCCACTGAGACCAGACATTACTGTCTTTAAGAGGCTGTAGCAGACTTGCAGAAGATACTGGTATCGCATGAAACTATCCGACCAAAGAAATCCATTGGTACCAACCATGGCATGTTAGCTTGTCGGAAAGGAGGCTAAATAATGTTACAGAGTTAGGCTAAATTTTGGTAAGGAAAGACCGGCTTTGCCATTTTCAAAGGGGTCCCTTGACCTATGACCTCAAGATATGTGAAATAAAATGGGTTCTATGGGTACCCATGAGTCTCCCCTTTACATACATGCCCATTTTATGATAATACCATGCCGTTTTGGGCAAAAACCATGCAGTAAATATGTTATTTTCGCCTATTCTAAAAATGGTTTCTGCCTATTGGAGTCCCTAAACCATCTTGGAATTGCATAAATTGGGTATGACTGGAAAGCTGAGACTCTTGTGGATCCAATGAGACCAATTGTATTCATGTATGATGATGTTAGTCCCCATAGTAGCCATTTCATTGTAGTAAGACCATTTTTTGAAACGTAACCTCACTGTATAAAATTACCTGTTGTGACCTCAAAGATAATCACAGTGCAGAACAGAAGTGCTTGCCATCCAATCGCTGGAAGATGCAATTCTTGCTTTTGATACAAAATCACAGCATGGCTTTTTCTATGGTGTTCCACGAGGTCTTGGTGTCTTAATGTGGTATTTTGGAGGGATATACATTTTTATCAAATCTCGAGTGGTAAAAAAATTGTTAAATTTAGCACCAAATCTGTGTAACAAATGGTATCAAACCAAGAATTACTGCATCAACTTATGTGACATAAGTGAGCAAGGCAGTAGCCATCACATACTTCTATCATAATGTTCTAAACCCTGATACACTTTCACAATTTATTTTAATCAATTAATGAATTAACTGACTGACAACTAAATCCACTCAGATCGACCCGGAATAAATGGCTGAATGACGGCGAAGAAGACAAACAAGAGGAAAATGATTTTAACTAAAGAGATATGGATACAATATGAAAACTGAACAATAAGATGCCTTTGGTTATAACACACAAAAAGCATTGGCGTTTGTTATTAGACAGGGTAAGCCTTGAGAGAAAACCCCTCTTGTGTGAGTCACATCTTAGATCAGGTCCTCTGTGGCTTAGTGGGTGGATTGTGCTAACATTTCTAGGAGTTAGACTCATGCAATACTGCACTGCAAATGTTGTAAAAGTGTGTGGGCGTTTGGGAACCCCCAAAAGTTTTTAGGAGAAGGCTTTTCTCTGGGATTCCCAATAGCTGGAGACTGAACTATTCACCGACATTTGCTTTGGCAGTTACATGAAAAAAGTGGACTAAATTAATACAAATAGGAAAAAGCATTTAAAAGAAAAATAATATAAATTCTAGATTATTAAAAAGAGGAGATGTCAAAGGCTACATATGTAAGGGATAATGTACAGCTAGCCGGTCATTGTTGGGAAATAAATCCCGACAGGGCGATGTGGAGGGAACTTGCATCGCCCTGAAGTTTATTTCACAACAATGACATGCTATCCCGCTTATTACACAACTACTTACGTAAGAAATCAATAATTTGACACAAAAAGGATCCGCCACAGTCCGACATCAAACTGCGCCCATAGCAACGGTCTGTTATACATAGCAACGTTTTGTTTTAAAGAAATAACAGACCGTAGGACGCCGTGATTGACCAATCAGAATAAAGTATTCAACAAAGCCGTGTAATTAACTTATTTAAAGACATTGACAGCTTTATTCCAAAGCTTTAATTAGATTTGAATAATTCATTTTAGCTCATAATACCACTTATGACCTGCTGCCCCAAAGCCCTAGTTATAGAATCAGACTTCCATACATCATTTGAATAACTGGGTTTAAACAGGAGTACATGCACAGTTGTATCAATAACATGGTGGCCTGTCCAGAACCATACATTTAAACCAGCTACTCCCTCGGATTAGGCCCTTTTTTTCTTTATTAATTCAAACTACTTTGCTAAAATTGGTGGAGATGGCGAGGAAGATGAAGGGAACAAGAGGGAAAGAGAACTAATGAGGATGAACGACAGAAGTGGAAAAGGTTAGAATGATAGAAAGAAAGAAAAACAATTATAAAAGAGGTCGACAAGGTTTGCGGAAGGTTTGTCAAAACAGGAGGACAAGTTCAACGGAGAAGAATGAAGAAGAGAGCAAAAAAAGATGGAGTGGAAGAGGAGGTGAAAAGTAAAGGATGAGGGAGAGGAGGGTTTGAGAAAGGACAGTGCAGCAGGAAAGACAAAAAAGGAGATGAAGAGAGAAAAACACAGCAGAGAATACGGAGAGGGAGGCCAAGGGTGACTTGAATCATAATCCCCTGTTGAATTTCACAAGGAGCCGTTCCAACAAAGATCCAAGAGCTGTGCACCGCTTCACACCTTTAACAAGCTTAGGGCTTTATTGTGTGTACTTTATGTGTGTGTGTCACAGAGAAGTCGAGAGCAGAAGGGAAACTCAGCAAACTGCACGTGATTTATTAGAAACTCGAATGCAGATGTTAGCCTTGAACAACACAACAGCATACTGCGCACTGCTTTAACTAAGATAAGCAGCACTGCAAAGATGAAAACAAGAAAAACGAATATACAGATTATCAGTCGGTGGCTGCCTTCGCTAGTCATCGACCCCTTTTAGAGCCAGCAGGGAAAAATCAGAGGAGAACAAGGAGGAAAAAGACACATTTACAGGAAAGGACTAACTAATCGAATTAGACCAGAGGGACTAGAGAGTAGAGAGGGAATGACAAGTTGTGCTTAGTCACACTTGTGAAATGCCAGGTCACCATTTCAGCAGATAATGTTACTGTGTGCTTTGTGGAAGACTTTTGAGGGGATTAGATATTAATATTATATATATGTTAGGTAACATTGTTATTACAACAAAAGGAGTCACAGTAGGTGATTCCTAATGAAGGAAACGTCTGTCGTTATTCAGCCTTGGTCTGTTCATAGTTTTAGTTATGATAGCATGTTGTTCACCAGCTGCACCGCAGCAATTTAGGAGACGAGGACAATAACTAGAGCTTGATTAAGTAAAGCAATGCAAGTGTTGTATTGGTTTCTAATGGAGCTTTCACAAGCCATAATCCATTTGGCTGGTAGGAATCAGAGTGCAATACATACTTTTGGTTCGTTTTCTATTTAGTCTGGTTTGGTTTCACAGTGAACAAATTAAAGCGGACTGAATAATGATGCGCTTATGAAGGAGCGAATTTATCTTTTTCGTCTCGAGAGCTGCCACTTCTACGCAGGGAATCACTGACTTTGATATATTGCTGTCGAAGTTTTTCCACTTTGACTCGGCAGCGATCTACTGTGCACAAAAAAATCCCCTTCTCCTCCAGTTTATCACAAATTACTTTGGAAATGTTACTATTTCTGTGGTCTTTATTTAGCATATTCTGTATGTTCTCATCGGCCCAGACGTCAAGCAAACATCAGACTTCTGCAGAAGTCCAGGGCAGTCTTCTCCCACTCATGTTAACCTGTCGTTTACATGTGTCCATCTCAACAAATGCCCACACAGGCAGCCTACATTTTTTGAAACGGTCCGAGATCACCTCTCGCAAGCAGTCTCGGACCGGTTGTTTTGGTCCGCACTAGAGTACGATTACTGCGTTCACAACTGCCCAAACGAACCGCAGTTTGATTAAAATAAACTAAATGTTGGCTTGTGAAAGCGCCCTAAGGCGTTATTATAGAGTCAAACTTAAGGCAAACAAATATAATTCTGTTACAATCACCCACTTAATGGCAGATCTACATCCAGTAATCCAGCTCATGCAGGAATATCTAACCATAATAAACTGCAGCAGAAAGGCAACGTGTTCAGTGTCCCATAAGACAGCTATTTAAAAAGACTGTAGGTATTCATGCAGTTATTGCGTATGACTTTACTTGTGGTTAAAAGAACGAGAAAGAGTTGAGGCTTTTACTGGTTGGTAGAATCCTTGAAATCACAGCAATCTAGCCCTGTGAGTAATATGTTATCATAACTGATAGGACAAAATATGATTTAAGCTCAAAGAGGGAAAGGCAAGTTTCAGAAGGAGAAAGAATCCGAATGGAGAAGCCAGCAGAGAGCAGAGGAAGTATAGCAGGAGAAGAAATATGACAGAGGAGTTGGAGAGAGAGAGTCTGGGAGAGAAAAACGAATTGGGGTCATCCGGAGGGCCAAAACAACCTGGAACCCATTACCCAGAGCACCCAGTGGGACCCCTCCACACCACCACTCCCCCACTTACAGTTCTCATGATGTCATACTACAGCGAGCCGCTACGCTCTCCTTCATACATAACGGCACACAGTCCTGGTCAGACAGCCAGAGATAAGCCTGAAGAATGGTTTCTAGACATAAAAAATAATCCTGGTTCCACATGCAGACAAATAGAGTCTAAAAGATTTAAAAGTAGTTGCACGAATATTTTCGCTTGGAGATTTACAAAAGATGGCATAAGTTACTACTACTGTACTACCTTATACTGTATTATGTTATATTAAGTTTAACACGTGTCAATCTTTTAACTGACTGCTGTTCTAAAGATCTCAACTACTCCATGACTTCACCTCGATCTATCTTCATCAAGCAGTGCTACATTTTCAAATCGCGCAAACTGTATTTCCTCTCTACACAACGAGACCCCAAATCTGCACAACTTAGGTTTGCTTTTTCCATGTTCATGCACATTTTCTCAAGTTATCCTGTAGCAGATAAGTTCATGCATATCTTTGAATAAGACATTCAGCGTAATGAACTCAAATCCTGTTGCTGATAACGCTTGATCAGGCTAAAAATGTCAATCTTAAAGTGTAGTTCCTTACAGCCACAAAACGCAATGAATGAAAAGATGTTTCTCAGTCCGAGTACAGCAGGAAGGACTCGTAGTAAACAGTTTACTTACTGTAGCACAGAAAGTGGCTGATATACTGAAGAGAAAGGAAGAAAAACCACCAAGCTCCAATCCCTCTTAGTCTGCGTTATAAAAGTGAGAGAGGAGGCTTGAGCGAAGGAGAGCATGAGAGAGAGAGAGAGAGAGAGAGAGCCAGAGGAAGAGAGGGAGTGAGAGAGAGATCTCTACATCAGTAGAGCAAGCCTGAGGAGGAGAGAGAGAGAGAGAGAGTGAGGGGAAAAGACAGAGACTCAGAGATCTCTGCCTAACGCTGAGGGTACCCCCATATTAGGCTATGAGGCAACTGGCCCATCACAACCCGGCAGCAACAAGGGAGATTTTATCAGTGAGCACACTCTAAACACACAAAGACAGAGGACACCGCTACGCAAGATTTCAATCGATCCTCCTCTACGAGCCTGTTCAATGTGTAAACGATGTCTGACAAAACTCAAATAAGGCTGCTGTGTTTTGATTATTACACAGAAACTGGAAATCGACCATTGATGCCACCCTTTTTCAGTCACCTCATCCAAATGTCCACTAAAAACAGTCGATTCTAGATGTGTTAAGTCAATCGAAGTAAGGAAAGGGCAATTTTGCTAAAAGGCAAAGCATTGTTTATATCAAGAGATAGTTGCGGTATTAATTTTAGTAACACAACAAGGTAACTTGTGCTTCCTGGAGTCAGGAAATGGTGCAATATACAACACCTTCCCCCCCCAGTGACCTAATTAAACTGTGCAGTACGCAGCCTTCCAAAAAGTATTGAAGAAGAAAATATTACCGTACTATTCAAAGTAAATAAAAGATTCTCTAATAAAAATACCATCTCCGACATTTTTATGAACGTGTCTTTTAGAGCTTAGCAAGGTGATGACATGTGAGATAATGTCGGTTTATATTGTTCGCCAAGTGAATATGCCTTGCACTAAATGTTTCCATACCAGACTTTTTCCTGACTTACAAAGTACAACCAAATGTCATGTGATATTAAAAGGTGCATTGTGTAGGATCTGGGGGTATCTAGCGGTGACGTGAGGAGATTGCAACCAACTGAAGCCTCTCCGGTGTGCCAAGCGTGTTGGAGAACTGCGGTGGCCGATACAAAATTGCGATTGGCCCTCTGTAGATTCATTTGGAGCTGAGACAGTGCGTAAAGTGTGCATGTACGTGGAAAGCGAGTGGTGAAGTAAGAGAGAGAGAGCGGCAGCGAGTAACGTTATCGACTCCAGCCCAAGCAGGAAAAGTTAACAGAGTTTGGTTTGTCCGTTCTGGGCTACTGTAGAAACATGGCGGTGCAATATGGCGGACTCCATTGAGAGGACCTTCTCCCTATGTAGATATAAACGGCTCATTCTAAGGTAATGAAAACACAATGATTCTTATTATCTGGTGATTACAAACTAAACAAAACAAAGTTATTAATATTATATTACATTTCTGCCAATACATCCCCCTAATTGTTACACACTGTTCCTTTAAGTATCCCTTCTTTGCTTAGTGACACATAAATGAAAATTACAGATGAAAAACGTGTGATATAGTTGAAAGCTCAGTAAAAAGCTAGTAGGTAGCCTAAAGCTGCAACAATTAATTGATTAATTGTCAACTATTAAATTAATCGGCAACAATCTGGAAAATATATTTAATAGGTTTGAGTAATTTTTTTAAGAAAAAAAGTCACAATTGTCTGATTCCAGCTTTTAAAATGTGAATATTTTCTGGTTTCTTTACTCCTCTATGACAGTAAACTGAATATCTTTGAGTTGTGGACAAAACAAGACATTTGAGGACATCATCTTGGGCTTTGAAAAACATCTGACATTTTACAGACCAATCAATCGAGAAAATAATCTGCAGATTAATCGACAATGAAAATAATCGTGAGTTGTAGCTCTAAATTGGACCATGAGTTGCAACCGTTGTGTCAAACTACTATTTCCAAGGTCGAATATGAACTTTCATGCTCAACTGTGAAGTTGGATGAGATCTATGAGAAGTGCTAAAGGGGCTCTAGATGAGAGCACAAGAGCTACTTGTGTCAACAAATCCATCGCCATGACAACTGAGCAAACTCCACCGACCGACGAAACACACGTGTTACGGCTGAAAGCTCCAGAAAAAGCTAGTAAATGGTCCTTGAGTTGGGGTGGTTTTGTCAAAATGTAGAAAACTTTGTCACAACTTGTATCAACATTTACATCTATTGCAATATTCATAAGCTGCATGTTGCAATGAGGATTATTCGTATTAATATCATCTACGTATCTAAGTGATATTATGTTGTTACTGTATGTTATTTGCTGACTAAAACACTAAAATATGGCGATAGTGAAGTAAAACAGGAGCCTCCTGGGTGAAGCCTAATTAAGTCCCATTGAGCCCAAATCGCCTTTAAGGTGTCATAACGGCTAAACAAGCCGCACGTTCCAGCTTGGCTTTTCATGGGGCCAGGTGACGCTGTGGGCCATTAAACCAATAAAGACTGAGGTAGGTCCACTTGATCCTTGTTATTAGCTTTGCTCCGGTGAGCGTTTCTATGCCAACCTCCAATTAAAGACCAGTGTTGCAGCTTTTCTGTTTAAGCCAGCTCGCTCAATGGTAGCCCCAAGCACTTGCAGTTTATGGCAACAAAACTATATTATCCTATATTATATGTGTCAACACACTCTCTGTTGACACATCAGACACTGTCACAAACAATTTCCTTAACAACTATGAATCACCTCACTAGTATAGAGTGGGTAAAAACCACAACTTATTATATAACACAGCTTCACAGGGAGAAACTGAAAGGTAATTTCTTCTGTAATAGCAGTGTAACCTGACACATAAACGCACACATAATCACAACAGTCACAGGTCTAAATGAATACATTACGTCCTATTGAATCTGCCTAATCAGGTGCGAAAATTAATCTGTTTCGTGCCCAGTTGACATCAAAGTGGTGTTCAGAACAAAGCAAACAGCTGGCCTGCCCTCCGTCTTCGCTTTGCATTTCTTTGATCAATACTCCGCTAATGAGACTGGCCTCCTGAGTCAGTAATGAGAGGTCAGATTCATGCATTATACTACACTTACTACATTAATTGCCTTTAGAAGCCACAAAGTCCCCCGATCAATATGAATTAAGACAATGATACAGTAAGATGTGGTGAACTGAACATAGACACCAGCCTGCTATCTACCTTTCTCTTACCACCTCTGAGTGGTTTATTACAACGCAGATCTTATATACCACAACACAATATTTGCAAGGATAATTTGTGAAAACAGCAAGTTTATTTCAAAATGTGTGCTGCCCTCTGGTGGATATGCATATAAGCACTGACAAAAGTTATAAAAAAAAAATTAAAAAAACACTGAATCTTTTATGTAAAATAAAGGCAACTGAAGCATCACATCTATTAGTTGGAAAAAAAAATAGAATTTAGATTAAAGCTTTTATTTCCCAAAAAAGGAATAATGTATGTCTTCTTACTTCCCAAACAAAAGCTGATAAAACTGAGGAAAATAACTACAGCCACAGCTAATTATTAATTTAATCATCAATTATAGAGCCTGAATGATTGTTCCATTCATCATTTAGTTAATCAACTTAAAAATAATTCATAGCAACTATTTTGATTATTTCTTAACTGTAATTTTTTAAGCAAAGGTGTCAAATATGTGAGGATTTGCTATTTTTCTTTGTCTTATCTGTTGATAAATGTATTCATTTGGGTTTTTGGACTACTAGTCGGTCAGAACAAACAACATTAAGATGTAATCTTGGGCTTAAGGAATGGACATTATTTACTATTTTTATGGACCAGATGGTTAATCAACTAATGGAGAAAATAATAAGCAGATTCATTTAAAATGAAAATAAACATTAATTGTAGCAATCAATTAACGTCTTGATTATTGATTCAATTAATTTATTAAAATGTTATGTTGGAAAATAGAAACATTTCTAAGAGTCTTAGGTGACAACTTTAATTTGCTTGTTAAGTCCGACAATATCCCAAAAATATTCAATTTATGATGACGTAAAATTAAGAAATCAATACACTTGAGAAGACAGCTACTCTTTATTATCGAATTACTTGACAAATTGTTTCCGCACTTTCGCTTCAATAACACAAGGATCACAAAGACGACTAGTCCGACGTAGAGTATGACAATAGAGTACACATACACCCACACACACCACAAGCATCCAGATCAAAGAGCAACGGGAAGTACAGTTCGTATGCCAAGAATGTCTGAAACATAAATCATGACTCAGGCTTCAGCAGTCATATGTGTTCACATACCAAAAATATTTAGCAATCCAAGTTCATCTGCAGCGTAAGATATTCTATTATCCACTAGATGGCACCAAAGGATGACTTTTCATACGTCATCAGCTCTCTCACTTTAACCTATTATACTTTTTATATCAAAAAGGGAAGGCAGAACAATTTAACGGAAAGTATCTTTAAAGTCATGCTTAGCAATACAGATCAAAGTTTAAGGAGTGCATGCACACTGTTGATTTAATTCTTAGTTGATGCTGATGGAGATTCAGTATCCTGTTCAACAACAGTCGGGAGGCCAGATGCTGGTCAGCAAGGTTGAAAGATATCTTGAAACTTGTTATTCAAAACTTCTCAGATGAGCCTTTTCAGCTAAGGCCACTGTACTTAACGTTGATTTAACATTACACTGCTATCGTAATAAGTTTTTCAGACACCCTGCTTCTTTGACTTTTGTATTTTGTGATGCAATTTAATGATCCACCAAAAAAAACAGAAAAAGCAATTAAATCTATTCCTGTACCACATCCTGTAAGCTAAAGGGCTTAAATTTGGCTAAATCCCCTCTAGATGACCTCTTCAATTATGAGTCAAAGCGTTAGGAAGGGGAGGTGACAGGCTATTTTTATATCAATTGTGTTATTCTTTGAGTGCAACAATAAAAGCATGACCCACAACTGCTTCGGGCTCTCATTTAATCCGTTTTTTGGGGAATTTTGTTGGTCCATTTCCTTCCAAATGCTCTTTACTAAATCAAACCCTGCAGGTGTTAGCGGTGTTAAAGGGTTATCTTTAATACTAAAATGTGATTGCATCACTGGAAGGAGCACAGAAACAAAGGATGACACATGTAGCAGCCATGTAGCAGATGTGCTGTGTCATATGACAATGATGAAACTGGGAGAGGTCAAAACAAAAAGAAGAGAAAGATAGTCCCCTGTGACAGGATGTTCAAGTGCGTGTGCTTGTTTACATTTCTCATATTGGATGTGGTCAAAGTTCATGTTGTAATAATAATAATAATGATTTCCCAGGTTATCACCCAGGAAGTGACATATGTAGGCTATGTAACATTGATCAGGAATGTGTCTATATCATAGACATTCAACTCACAAGGTCAAAATTCTCCTCTGTTTGTGTTTGTGCGTCGGGTCCTGACCCAGAGTTTAACAACCTTGGCTCTGGATCTCTATAGGGACACTTTTTCCGGCTTTCAATTTTCCCACAATATACCACACAGAGATGCGAGAGGCCTGAGTTAACACACACACACACACACATATTTTAACTCCATGAAGTGAAAACGCACCCACATGCAGTTTTGACACCCTTCTGTCACCCCACAAAAAACAAACGGATGGAATGTGTTTCAACAAAAACAAGGAGCAGCAGCCACATGGTGTGCTCCTGTGCAGCAGATTCAAGCAAACGTATGAACAGCGTTGGAGCGGAGAGGCCACATCATTCAAGACACTGTCACTATACATTAACAGTACTCCTTATGAAAAAGCATGCTAGATATTCTATGTCCTATACTCATTGTCTGTGCAAACGGACATCTGACTTAAAAGTGTGTATCACACATACACACACACACACGCAGTAATCTCAGGCTAAGCCGCAACACCCAGCTGGGAGAGAAAGTGGCCGGCTCGGCACATTCCTTTGTAGTGGCACAACACACACGGAGAGAACATAAGAGTGCCAGGTTAAATGAGTGTGACATACATGCAGGGTAAGCTTGTGAGTGTCTGGTTGGGGGTTAATGTGATTATAATTCAGAACTGAAACTGTCCATTTCTGAGTCCATTCATTTCCACTTTAAGTAGCTAATTGTTTCTTTAAAAAATGTATTTATTCTATTGTTGTTTTTTATTGTACTTGTTAGACATCACATTAGATTTTTAGCCGAATGTTTGTGCTCTTTGATAATAACAACTGAATAAGATCGGAGAGAAGAGTTACAAAATTTGATAAGACAAAATGATAAGATTCTGAGTTCCTTAATAAATCTTGGTATTTTACCATCTCGGAGGACAACGAACCGGTTAGCTGAGCATATTACTTTTTGTTCTACGAACCACTAACTGTAGGAGAATCATAGCCGCCTCTCAGAGGGGCACTCTCCAATAACAAACAAGAACTACCAAAGAAATTCTTAGTTGAATAACACAAGATTTTGTTGACTAACCGATTAGTTGATTTAATCGACAGATCCGTGAAACTGAGTTTCGCCACAAAGAATCACACAACAGCACCACTTTAAATCTTGTGTTTACCAGAGATGTGCTCATAAGTCTATTGGAAATAAGTCATTCGACTAATCAACTAAAGAAATCTTAGTCGACTAAGACTAAAACGACCGATTAGTCGACTAATCGACTAAGACGAGGCAGCTCTACAATAAAGATTACAACTTAACTTATAGTGTGGAGCCTGTAATGATTCAATCTTCACACCGATCTGGCGAGAGCCTCTCAGACGGACAGTTTGGATGAAATATGTTCAATATGATCAACGTGTTCGGTAGTAAATAAGAGCTGTACTTCTACTCTGTCTACTCTGGTACATTCTGTACTACAACAACGATGCAATTTAAAGTTGCTTAATTAAAAAAAAATAATAATACATGCCTTGCTGATTACACATCGAAAAATAATTGCAGGTGTCCTGCAGCAGACTGGCAAGCTGCAATGTTGCTCAACTCCAGTTCACCTGACACGCCATGCTCAGCCAATTTTCACAGCCCGGCTTCATCTAGATGTTTTTTTCTTTTACCTTTGACATCCAAACTGTTTTTCCTGAGTGCATTACAGTGTGTTCACACAGCAAGCAGCTGGTTGAAAGCCTCTCAGAGTTCGGTTGGGGCAGTTTGTCAAAATATGTGGTGTGTGTGTGTGTGTGTGTGTGTGCGCGCTTTAACAACTGAAAGAGGCAAGAAAACACTCGTTATGTGTGCGGGTTCTCTCATAATCCTACATTTACAAATTCTGTGTTCCCAGGCTTACAGGGACTTGGGTAAGAAGCCATTTGTTAATTTCCAATAGCTCAAATTGTGATTATAATTTCATTCACTTCAACCTTTTTAGTTGCCCTGACCTAATCAGCAGGGCACTGTTCAACACTGTGTGTGTGTGTGCACATTAATTACCATCTCACAATGTAGGCCAGTGACTCAGATCCATTCAACAGAGTCGTAACAAGAAGGAAAAGGACTTTGATGTGCATACAGTACAGTATGTGTTTTTATGCCATGCAAATATACACTTGACGTCGACTGTCTGATGACCTCAAAAAAGAAGCGAACCAGTCTATTTACTGAAGCAATGACCTGGAAAGCCAATCAATGCAATGTCGCCTCATGACAACATTGCATGAATTGGATGTCTTGAAACCGGATATTTGCCGGACATTTTATCTCAACATGCTACCTTTGAAACGGGCAGTAATTGGTAACTTGTTTGCTAGAGTTATTACCAGAGCTCATAAAGAACTGGACTGCAAACATATTGAGCCATTTTACAGGCATGGATATTTAACGGAATGGAAAATATAGCTTTCAACAGCGCAAACAAAAATTAGTTTACCACAATTCCCATATGTCACAGGCTGCATCTTATTGTTTGGGACAAGTTAATATTTGGTGAACAGAAATAAGGTTGTCCCAAGGCTGGACATCATCGGTGAGTGTGTTTACATGCATAAAATATTCTGTTTTTTGCCCTTATTCTGAAAAACACAATACTCCTACTGAGCTGTTTACATGGCTAATGAAAATGAATATTCCACTATTCATCGCAGCCGCGATTACTCCGATTAACGTAACCGGTGGCGGACTCGCTTGATCGTGCAAACATAGCCTCCCTGTTTGATTCATTCAACCGCCTTCTTGAAAAGGTCGGCGTTGCAATATTTGTGCATATCCAAAAACCTGTTGGTATCCAAGTCTTTCATAATGTTTAGAAGTAAGCGTGTTTCTCTTTCCGACTACAAATGTGGGCTTTTCTTTTGGGCATGCATCTCTGCAAACTGTCGGCTAGTTGGTTTGTGTACAACGCACAGAGGTCAAGGTCATGTGTCGCAAACTACTGCAAAAGCCCATATTGAGATGCATATTCTGAATGTGCTGTATACATGTCCAAAGAATGCTCTTAAAACCCGAATAGTATCGGTATATCTCACGTCATAATCTGAAAATGCTCCATCCGGAATAAGGCCTAATTCAGAATATCTAAAACAGAATATGCTGTTTACATGACCTGTATCAAATTCAGAATATTGTCATATTCGGAATGATAGTGGAATATTGGTGAGCATGTAAACGTAGTCAATGAGCATTACAACTGTGCAAGTCATACTGTCATAAGCCACAATATAAATGATTGTCAAATTTGATTTAATTCTTTATTCTCAGTTCATTCATATATGGAGCAATAACCACAGACTGGGTTTGGGACTAAATCAAATTGTGTCTTTGGCTACGGAGAAAGGCAGAAATTTAGCTTACTTTGATATTTGGGTAGCCGGTATTCCCCTTTAATCAACTGCAACCACTGACTCAAGAAGCACTCTGAGATTTCACTTTTAGTATCAACAACATTTAACACACCAACCTCTTCAATAAACACAGTGCTCTTTGCTAGTAAAAGATGAAAAGCTATCTATATTTGTTCAAAGTGAAAGGAAAAAAGAAAAAGAGGGATAGAGATATGTGTGTGTATGTGGCTGTTATTATCACCAACAGCAAGACAACCACATGGGAGATTGGTTGAGCAACAATGGCAAGTGTGTGTGTCTCCTGTCTCTCCCTCTATCAATCCACCCAGACAGGAAATTATGTATACAGTCAGGACTGTTGTTTTTGTGAATCACACCTAGCAGACACTATTTTTGGTGATCTGTGCTTTTAAATGGAGACAAGAAGTCATGAAAAGTAATGGCATGACATGATAAAAGATGACCTCCCATGTGATTAACAGCCAATCTTAAAGCCCTATTTCAATGGAATTTTACAGATATGTAGGTAAAAGGTAGCATGCAACAAAGTATTTAAGTGAGTGGGTTGGTGAGTCTGCCCATTATTCTATTCATGTGTAAAATGCAGCAATATGCATCACGAAATACCAGAAACATGCGGTTTGCAAAGGAGATAAAGTGATAAAGAACATGTGGTCACGCAAACTTGAAAACTGCAAAAAAGAAGTCAACTGCAAATCCCAAGGAGAATTTCAGTAAGAGACATTTATTTTTGATTCACATTTCCAGCATAGATATTCCTGGATGTGACCGGTCAATATTCTGGCTTTAAGCCCAGTTATGAGAAGACACACTGAGGGAAACAGGAAAGCACAAAGCGTCCCTAGAAAGAAGAATGTGTTCCTGTCCCCGAAGGCTACTTGCATCCTCGGTAATGGGAAGACAATATATTTACAAGCAACCATCTATCAGCCCAAATTGCTATGGTCAAAAGTGACTAGTTCATGTCTTTGCCTGCCTGTGTGTGTACACAACATGGTCACTTACCACTTAGCCTGACACCACTTTGAGTTAAATGAAAGGACTCAGCAGGGCTCTAATTGGTTAACTCCACAAAAGGCAAACAATAAAATGCTTCTGGCTTAAGAAGACTGTTTGATCCCTCTGCAAGGTGTGTGTGTTAAACCTGCACAAAGTAATGAAACACTTGCTTATTACAAGGAATAAGGAAGTGTTACAATTGTTAAGGATAAGGAAGTGTTACAATTGTTAAGGATAAGGACAGTTGTTAAATACCTTGTTACAATTCCCTGACATTTAGCGGTATGACCGTTTTAACAAAGTTCAATAAGAACACTGCCAATATATTTTTGCATTTTTTACTACTAAGCTCTTGTGAGAGAATGCAAAAGTCGTTTCCCCCCCTCCCATTCACAATATTTTCCATCATGTTCATTTTCCATTATGAACTAAAAACCTATATAAAACATACGTTTCATGGCTTTGTCTTGGTCTAAACCTCCTTTTTGTTTCCACTCTCTCACTCTCCCTATTCTCTCTCAAATAGTCCCTGCCTGATCCCCCCCCACTTCGTTTCTCACTTTTCTTCCATGGTAGATTTTCTTCTTTTTCCACTGTTAAAATCTCATTTTCTCGCTCTTTCTCAGCTAGTGTGTTACCCTTCCTTCTCCCCCTCTCCTTCCCCCTCTCTCTTCGTGCTGCCCTGCTCCAATCCCTCCTTCATATAATCCTGTGTTCTTTGGCTCGCTTCATTAGTTGTAGCAATAAACACACAGGGCCACAGGATACCTTCAGAAAACTCCTCAACGTGATTACTGCAGAGTCAGGCGTATACATGCCACATACAGGGGGCCTGTGTACCATAAAGTGTGGTTGTGTAAAAGACAGAAGGGAGTAAAGACAGACAGAAACAGTCTTTTGCTTTTCGCAACTATGCAATAAATTTACAATGTTGTTTTCGACTCAGTTCCATTGTTACGTCTGTATCTGCTGTGTGCCATCTAATAAAACAGAACACTATAGAAAGCTTCTTTGTGACTGCACGTTTATGACTCCCATTTGTTTGTAATGGGATGCATTCCTACTTTATTCCTACTTTTTTATGATCCTGATGACAGCCCTGCTACAACTCTTACTTATTCACTGCTGCTCAGCGTTCTCAGAGTTTCTCTGGTGACCCCTTACAGGAGCAGCTCAGATGGTGTTTTGACAAGGGAAGTGCTGGCAACTCCCCCGTTTTCAATAGGCTCATTATTAAAGCAGCTCTGCCTGGACTTAACTCAGCCCGTATTTCTACGACCACAAAGGACTCATAAAAACACTTTGGCAAAGTCAGAAACCACACTGCCGCATGCACATGAGTGTGTGTTTGAATGCCGGGAGTGTACACGCCTCCCTTCCACACATGAGAAACTTTAGACGGTACTTGGCTCTGTTGTGGCTAAGCATGAACACATAAAAAACATGAATACATATCCATGCATTGCACATACGTGTAAATAACGCGTCAGAATCCTGTCATAAAAACGTAACATGCACAGTCAAGTGCCCACGTAGACAAACTCATCACGATACTTAAATCACGATACGATCTTATTGCAAACATTTTGCGATATGCTGAGTATTGTGATAAGATATATTCCGATTTTTTCTTTTTTCTACTGAAAATTATGCATTTTGTGTTTTATCTAATAAGATACAGTTTTCAATCTGTTCATCTCAGAGTTTTCATTCACGTATCTTGAGGTCAGAGGTCAAGAGACCCCTTTGTAAATGGCCATGCCAGTTTTTCCTCGTCAAAATCTAGCAGAACTTTGGAGCATTATTTAGCGTTGTTCCCGACAAGCTATCGTCACTCTAGCTTTTAAACTGAGCATGCTACAACCTCTGAAAGACAGAATAGTGGCCGGGCCGTCGAATTTTTAAGGGGTTAATAGTTTATATAATAAAAGATCGATACTTGACGTCCGTGTATCGATACAATATTGCCACGCAAAATATCGCTGTACTATGCTGTATCGATCTTTTCCCCCACCCCTAACAAGTACATAGTGCAATGGGATTTCAACTACCGCCGTACAGCAACAGTTACACATACCAAAAAAATTTAATAGGAATACAATTTGCTACTTGGCATGTACATGATACAATATAATAAACTTGATCTAGTGTAACCCCATGGTTGTATGCGTCTTCAAGGCATTTCTGTCTCCATGTGTTTTGAGTTTTCACAGGAAGTGGAGGGAGAAGATAGCAAAAAACAACAGGAGACTATCCTGTGTGATGCTGCTGAATCCCAGCCTTCACAGATTCTCATGTTTGCACCTCTCAGACTGGAAAAGCATGACTTACGACAGACAAAAATGCCTTCTATTGAAAGGGAGCTGTATATTCTCTGAATTGTGGCAGCCAAGGTTGCTCGAGCTGAACAGCTCCTGTGAGATTTTTCATGTTTGTAAAAAACACTCTCTAGCTTGGAAACTCGATAATAACACAGCACTGTCCTGGGTCTCCTCTCTGTCTCACTCCGTCTCTTTTCCCCCCACTCCATCCTCCATCTCTTCTCACTCTGTCTTGCTCATTTACCTTCTCCCCGGCAATTTCCATGGCTATAACTTTAATGCAGATGCCAACTCTGCTCAGTCCATTTACACAGACACGCACAAACACGCACGCACACACAGACGGCTCAGTCATTCAGTCTGTCAGTAATACGGCGAGCAGAACTAACAGAGAATAAATCATTTTTCCGCAGCGGGGGCCTACCCCGAACAAAGAGCCTTGTGTGAATGTGTCTTTGGGATGTGTGTGTGTGTTGGTCTATTAACATATTCCTTTAATAAATTATTCATCTTCCAGCCGTAACAGGCAAAACATTTCAACCCAAATAAGAAGAAACAAAAGCCAAGAACAATTTTCATCCATTGAAGCAAGAATCAATCAAGTCATAAATACTCTTGTGCCACAGCAGCAGTTTTGCACTTTTTTTCTTACAGCGAAGAAAAGAGAGCTGGAAAAGCAAACCACACATTAAACCCAATGCCTTATCAAGTTTGGAAAATCCACATCATTTTAAAGCACTTAAAGAATAAGCACGTTGCAGCTTGAGGCAAAACGTCAATGATGTAAGGTCATGAAACCATAAAGATAGAATACCACTGCAACAACATATTTCCTAACCTCTTAAAAAAAAAAAGGCTACCTATATTAATAACCCTTGGCTTAGGAGGATTATGGAAAACATGTTGATTAACACTGCAGACTTTTTCACTGGGAACGTGTTAACAGTTACAGCCTGGGTGTGAAAAATAAACTATTCAAGACTTGAGAAGTTCACTGCATTGCTGTCCTGAATCTACGTTTTAAACAACCTTTACAGCTCATTTTACTCCTCGAAGTTCAGAATGCTGCTATTACGCATTTGTATTGTAAACTGATATGAAACCGGTGAGTCTGCGTATTCATTCTCTTACCCGCTGTAGCTTAACTCCAACAAAACGTAGCATCTCCCTGCAGACTCTGACTTCTTCTTCCATACCACGCATCGCGATCGGCCACATATCCTCCTTGCAGGGTTGCCACATCATGTGATTATCAACCACCTCCCAGGCCTCATCTGAGATGTGTCCTGACGGCAGCGTCTTCACAATCGCTCTGGTTCCAGTACACACCGACTTGGTCATCTTACGGAAAGAAAAAGAAAGGTATTTCAGCATGTCTCGTTGTTTTGTTTAGCAAACTTTAAATGATGAAATTATAGAGTCGCCAACAAAGGCCTGATCCTAAACATCCTGAAAAGTCAAGTCATTGCTATTTGGAAATAAACCTGTTTTTCTTTTGCTGCAAGGAAAATGAAGTATTGAATTCAAGCAATACTTTTATCAGCAATTGATTATGGTGATGTTTAATATATGCATGCAAGTTCATCTTCTTTGTGAATGTTAGATTCAGAATATGATGCTGCGTTGCGATTTGTCTACGATTCGGGTTTCCACATTGTATGAGAAAGTTGGTTTGTTATCATAATACAACAGTAGAATGGAACATTGGTATATTTTTCTGTATAAGGCCATATTAAAAGGACCAAAATGTAATATATTTACTGTAATAAATCAAGGAAACAAATAAACATAAAATAAAAATGTTCAACATATCAACTGAACACACTGGTTCAATATACAAATTCTATATAACACCAACAGAAAAGGAATTTTGCATGTAAATACCTTTTGATTGTTCTTGAAGAAGCGCCTCACCAGGAGAGTGGAGCGCACTTTACGGTCCCTCATAAACTCGGCGTTATCCAGGAGACCCTCTCGATCCCCCTCATCGCTGCTGCAGTTCTTGGTCGCTCCTGATGATAACCTCTCGTCGTTCCTCAGGGTTTTCCTCACGGTTTCAAGAGATGCTCGTCTCAGAAACAGTTTCTCCAGGGAGGATTTGTTAACCCTGGGCTTTCTGTTGAGCCCCTCTAAACTCGAGTAGCCGTTGAGACGGTGCCGGTGGACGCTTCCATTCTGGTGATGCTGGCGGTGCTTGGTAACAGGGGAACTACAGGGAGATGACGCCAAAGAGCTCGGCTCACTGGATGGACTGTACCCAGACGAGCGGCAGCGTGATGTCTACATGCAGAAAACAGGACAAATTAAAATAGTCTTAATGATGTTTCTTTACAGCAGCGCCTCGAACTATCGAGGCATTTCATTTACAGTCTAAACATTGTGATGTTTATTTATCTTGTGCTAAAAACAAGCAGCAGAGAACACCTAACACATCCTTGGTGTAGCAGTTAAATTAATATAATTTGCAGATACCAAGACTAGCAACTTCCTTCTTTATTACCTTGTGGAAAGCCAGCCCAGACACAGGCAGGCTGCTGCGAC
>CAKALG010044607.1:0-21242 GCA_916700815.1 Helicolenus hilgendorfi
GACATGACCAGCAAGAAACACCTGAAATGTTAGCAGGACTGTTAGCACTAACGCCCGTGGAAGGGTCTCCATCATTGGCGGATACTGTACAGCACGTAGCACCGAGCTGAAGGATCGACGAAGGCTTTGTCCAGGCGCTGATTGCTTTGCCAGGAGTCTCCGTAGTGCGAGGCCAAAGCAAACTCTTCAGTGTTCTATGTCCTTTCTCACTTCAAGGTGTTCATGAGAGCTCAGACTCACAAAAACAGGCACAATGTTGGAAATCCGTTTTCCAGAAAAAAAAATGTGCAAAAATGGTTGGTTGTCATTGCCAGCAGCACTATGATTTTTATTATAGACCCCTTTTCTGTTACTAAACATGATGACGTATTTTGTGGGCGCAGCGTTAAATGGAGGCAGAAACATTCTCTGGTAGCTAGTGCTGGCTAGCAACGGTGACGTTTAGTAGTCTCATTCAGCCACTTGTTAGCAAATGGCTCTGGAACTGGCGAGCTAGCTAGCAAGGAGTGAGTCAGAGGAACCTCGACCCAGCGCTGTCCGCTGTTGGGCTCATTTTCTGTCGCATGGTGGAATTAGCAAGTTAGCTTGCTAACTAGCCAGTCGTTAAATGTGTAAAATATAAAGTCATAGCGTAGGAAAGCACAGTGCTATCACCAGATGAGTGTCAACTTTGTTCGGCTCATTTTCTGTGTTTCATGACAGCATGGCGGAATTAGCAACTTAGCTAAGTAGCCAGCCATCCGATTAGCCAATGGTGGCCAACGGCGGAGCTGTAAGGATAAATGAATCTATCGTTTGCCTATCGTTAACTATCCTTAAGTGAAGTCAGTCAAAAAGAAATTCGTAAATATCGGCGAAGCTTTTCAGAGATGGAAAGTAAAGGTTGCTAATAGTTTATCCGCGTTAGCAGAAGGCCAAATATTAGCAACATTTACTCTCCATCTCTGAAACTCACTAGATTCTGGCACCCAACAACACAGCAAGATGACATTTTCGATGTTTAACTTTAACTGCTAGTGTTAACCTCCAGTCTTTCCTTTGTTTTGCCTCCAGCTAACACCGTGACATCATCGTGACGTCGACACAAAAAGGGCCTATATATACGAGACACAAACCGTCCCACGATTACCAAACTGATGACATAAAATGCCAACACAGTTCTTCGGACCCAGATATTCGCCTCTTGGGTTGATCACTCTAATCATGAATGTTCCTCATGTATTTTCAGTTGTTGTACTTTCTGAACAAGGTGTTAATGTTGGATGTACTGTCTGGCGCTGCGGCAGCTGTCGTCGTGAGGACCATGGTGAGTTTACAGTGTGATGACTCATTTACAAAACGTGAATCATGTTGCTCTTGGAAAGCAGTGGAGTATTAATGGCTGGGACCTGTTTGCCTCCGTAATATCCTTTTCAGAATCAGACATATTTTCTTACAACAGAGCCACAGATCTGATTCATGGAGATATCGGCGGCTCGCATTCCCAAGTGAATGTTACTTCTGTTAATGTGTGATGTGCAGTTATTTGTCCCAGGCAGTCGGGCTGCAGACTATTACATTTTCTATTACTTGAACATGAAGGAGGACAGATGTACGGTAAGAGCAGCGAGGACAAATACACTTTTGAGTGCTTTTCTTCTTTTCAATTACTTGAGATCAAATAAAGCGCTTTTATAAGACTCGATATTGTATTTATTACAGAAAACAATTTTTTATTCTGCTGGATTTATTACACTTAATCTGTAGCGTTGCATATGAGGAAACTAGATTAGAGGTGCTTCGGTGTGACTGTTGTGAAACATGAGCGGGTAGAAATGAAAGCGTCTCATTAGGACTGCTGTTCGTTCAGCAGCTGTGCTCAGTGTGAAGCAGGTCGCAGCTCTCAACACGGCGAGGAGGACTGACGGAAAGCTCTGGAAGCAACGCGGCTGTCTTCTCCTTCATGCAGGTGTGTGTGTAAGTGAAGATTGACAGTGCATAAAGTGTTGATTTCCAAGTTTCTTATAGGTTCCCCATTATTTGTATTTTTTTCTTTGTTTAAAAAAAGTTACCTACTGAACCTTTAAGGCAATATTGAATAGAAATGTTTTCCATTTTATGGTCAATTTTATGGATTTGAATGATTTCAGAGGAGGCGTACAGTTAATAATAACACATTCTAACCTTCAGTGACAGGTTCGTGAGTGATGTCAGACTGACTGCAGCCGGCTTTATAACAGGTGCATTATTAGACTCACCAAAAATGTTGTGTCTGGCAATAAAAGTGTAAACTGTTTCCTGACGGTGAAATCTTCTGTATGTATGTTCATGGATGTTTAGACAGTTTGCAGTGCAGATTTGTCCGATTCGTAGTTTTATCTCTTGACTCTTTGATTTGACATGTTCGCCTCCTACAGGGATCATCTACGTCTACATCTACATCTATCGTAGTGGCCTTCGTCATCAAAGCAAACGCTCAGCCTACTGCAAAGCCTACAAACCAGGATAATTGTGGTGAGTCAATAACTTGATGACATATGGAGGACGGAACTCGATAAATAAATAAATATGTCATTAAAGGCAGCAGAAATAATATTGAAAATATATGAAGCCATTATTAATTGATAAAATGTGACATAAATTGATATTTCTGTTTAATTTGCTTTATTTTTTATTAATTCCCTTATTTATTTACTCTTCTATTTATTTTTATTCATTTTTAAATGTATTTATTTTTGCATTTATTTATTTTTTATTTAGCATGTAATTTATTTATTTTATGTAACAAACACCTCATTTGCATAATGAGGCAGAAATGCATAAAGAAATGTATAAAGAAAAGAATAGATAAATAAATAAGTTCAGGGAAATAAATAAGGAGTGAAATGTAAAGGTAAAATTGTGCAGAAATAAATAAGTAAATGCAAAATACATAAATAAATACACATTTGAAATTTAAAGATAAGATATAAGATAAATCAAAATAAGTGCAAAATAAATGCAAAAATAAATAAATACAAAAATGAGTGCATATATAAAAAATGAATTTAAAGATAAATAAATAAAAGTAAATGCAAAAATAAAGAAAGATATAAATAAATTAAAATTAAACAGGATTATATAAATAAGGGAATTAATACAACTAAGAATAAATAAAGAAGCAAATTAAAACAGAAATATCAATTTATGTCACATTTTCACATTTAATGACACATTTATTTATTTATTTATTTATTGAGTAATTTATTTATTTATTTTTATTTTGGCACGTTCGGTCCTCCATAGCTACAGGCTCTGTGTCACAACTGGTGAACCTGTTGGTGAAGGTTATTATGAACACACATTCTTCTCTGAAATCACTAAAATGGCTTATTCGTATGAGATGCGTGCAACTCTCAGCGGTCCTGACTTCCTGCGCAAGTGCACGATGATGAAATTCACAAAACGGAAGAACAGAAATAACGTGTTATGAACAATAAAACAGTCATTTCCCCTTTTGATGCCTCTTCATAGGTTAAGAGCTTTTTTATCTTCAGCATAAAACATGTTACATGTGTGTAGGCATGTGTATGAACAAATGTGCACCAGGCAACAACACTGTAATTAGGTTGCTTCAGCCGCTGAAGCCTACAGGTGTGTGTGTGAATATACTGGATTCGTGAACTCTTTGTTCCAGGCATCACCATCATCTGAGGGCGCAGCAACACTCCGGCGGGATTCGGCGGCGAAGAAAATGAAAAAATGTCTTCTGTTCTTTACTTGCAAAGATAAACATAAGAACGTGGGAAGCACTTGTGGCGAGGCTCTTTCCCTCAAACGGCTTTTTTCGCTCGCAAACCTTGTGGGAGCTCGTAGGCGGAAAACACACCGTTGCTGTTATGATTCCATAATGAACCTATTCCCGGTTGACATCTTTACGTCAAATACTTCTTTTTGATCAGTTTTCTAGAGCAGTTTTGGAAAATAATTGAAACAGTTTTATGCATCCGTTTAGGGTGCTTTATTTTTATTGTGTGGGAAAGAAAAGAACCCCTAACAACCACAGTATGTTATCAGTTAACGACTTCATTTTACTTCCAAAAAAACTCTAAGCGTAGTCGACCCAGTAGTACACATGTGAAATAATTGTTATTCACAGCTTTTTATCCTCGGCGCTGCGTTTTGCACTCCACTGATCACCCCCTATGGCATATGCAATTTGATACAATATGCTGAGTAATAGAAAGTCTGCTCTGTAATTGGCCAAACAACCCAGTGGTAGAGCATTTAAAAGGCTAAAGCTTGGGGAAAATGAAAAGCGAGTGATTATTCCGGGGCCCGTGGTAAATGAACCTCGTAACGAGCGAGGCGGAGTGCAAGACAATTGGGAACGCTCCGGTTTCAAAACAGAGCCGAAAGAAGGCAGGCCAGTGGAGCCTTGAGTGGGAAAACAACACTGTTACGACACCGAGGTTTGGCATTGGAGTTACATTGTAGTCTAGTTACATGTGTTAAGGCTGGAGGCAAATGTCTTAATGCTGCATAATGAAAAGGCAGGATGCACATTCATATTCTTTTGCCTTCCAGCTTCCAGTTAGCAACCTCCTCGCGACCCGTCCTTTGAGGCATGCGAGTTTACGAGGAAAGTAGCCGTGGAATAAATTGGGAGGTGTGCAATCTGCCATCTGTGCAGACGCAGTTATAGCAAGGTGAGAGGAGGAGGCTCATTGAGAGCAGCTGGGGAGCCACCACCCAACAATCCTCTCTCTTCTTCCTCCAAGGAAAGTGGCACGAGAGCGACGCCGGGATGCACCGAAACGATAATGACGACTTAACGTGCGGGTGGATTTTGGCTTGGCCTGAAGTGATGTTGGATCTGCTGGTTGTTCTGTTGTTGCTTGATAACTGACTGTTATATTTGGAGGTGGAATTTTGTGGGAGATATGTTCGTTCATAAACCTCCTCAAATTTCTTCATGGGGACAACACTTATAGTACATCATACAACAAATCCGAACTATCCCTTTAATGTTGAGTGTTGACTCTACATTCATGCACAGCATCAGTCAGCAGCCTGTAGTTTTTCCACCTGGAGGAGGCATGGCCGCGAGAGCGATATTTACTTGCGACCGAAAGGTCAAAACTTGATGCAGCTCAGCAATCAAAAGCACAGACGCTATTAATCTTCGTCCTGTCTGCCACGTTTGGAGCAATTTGATAAATATACAGCAAACACGAGTCGATTTTGGACGTCGGCTGCCTCTGAGACTGAACATTCAAATTTGTTGTGAAATTACTTCTCTGCAAAAACAAATCAATGGCAGCGAGGGACAGAATGAGCCCCAGACTTGTGCTTCCTGTTGCATAAATGACGTACGTGTCACTTGGTGTTTTATAGGCAATCACATTCTGCATTGCTCACGATCCATCGTGTGTCCGGGCAGCAGAACGTTAACACAGAACAACTCAAGACAAAACCTTGATATGGATATGTGCCAGGAGAAACTGTCCTTGTCGATGACGGCGTTTCAGCAGCATGAATTATTCTCTGTCATCCCCACCAGATAGATGGGATTTAAATAGGAAGCATACATCAGGGCGTGAGGCAGGGTTCACCACCAGCACTTGACAGAGATAAGTGTGACAGCTAAGCTGAAATTTGAATTGCGTAAGCGATAAATTAACCCTTAATGCTCTGGGACAGAAGCTGATCTCTTGGAACTGACAGAGCTCAACTTCACCTTCTACCGAAAAGACAGCAGGCTCATATTTATGACCAGCCGCTGGCTTAGCCGGAATATTTGCATTTTTGCATGTGAGTGGAGTCTCATAAATACCTGATCGGCTTATGAATATTAAGTTCATTGGATTCAGAGAGCAGGTAAAGGAACAAGATACTTGTAACAGGCTCGCTGTGCATTTAATGTCAGTATTTTTGTAAGTATGCGACTCGTTTATCCGTCTCGAGGCCTATGCAGTATGCATGCTCGAGGCCTATGCAGTATGCATGGTCTCTCTGAGTTAGTCTGTTTGATGTATATGAAGGTGATCCTTATATTCTTTCATTCCACGTGCAGTATTTCCATTATGCACATGCACTGAAAGCACACACGGCCGGCCCGGCTATGTCAACAAAGCACAGCGAAGCTCAGATTACAACACACACAGAGGAAGAGAGACTTCATTCTCTGCTCAGGTAGACATTACTCCTCTATATCTTTACATAGACAGCAGTTGTTTGCTGCTATATTAATGCTCTGGATATCGAACTTAGCACCTTTAAGTAACACTACATGAAAGTCGTTTTCGTAAACTTGATTTGTCAATGTTAGGTTGGTTTGGTTAAGTTTGCATTCGTACTACTAGCTTGCTGACTAGTTTTCAATCTCTTTGCCAAAACATGACCTGAAGGTGTTGATAATTATGGAAGACGGAAACTGCCAACATTAAAAATGAATGAATGAATAAATAAATAAATAAATAATGGACTTGTTAATAAATAAATATGCTTAAATGTAGGCATTAATAAACTGAGAAAATGTGACAAATTAATATTTCATTTTTAATTTGCTTCTTTATTAATATACCTTTGTATTAATTCCCCTATCTACTTTTCTATTTAATTTCCCCTTTTCATTTATTTATTTTAAATGTATTTTTAAATGTATTTATTTTATTCATTACTAAAGTATTTTTTCACTCTATGCCTACATTTTTTTTATACTTTTGGTACATTTAATGGCTTTTTTATTTATCAAGTCATTTGTTTATTTATTATTTATTATTTTGGCAGGTTCTGTCCTCCATAGATAGGAGGTGTGTAGCCTACTCAGCGTTGCTTGATGGGAAATTGTTAACTTAATGTTAATTATTGTATTTTGAGGGGAAATTACGCAAGTCATAACCACAAAACACGTATTTAAACAACTTTTTGACGCCTAATCAATTAAAATGAAACGGCGCAGACTAAAACCAAAGTGCTAATAATTATAAGCATCACAAAATGGTCAAATTATCGTATTATGGCACTTTTGGCATGATTGATCATACAGAGGGACAATTTGTAATCCTGATTTGAAGCTTATTTTCCTTCTTAACACAAATGTGTCTTCTTTTACCCAATGATAATTTCTTTTCTATATTGGTTGCGCTGATCCACAATCTTGCCACGTAGCCCCTAGCAACTGTAGAAGTACCCCCCGGGATGCAAGTCGCCCTGGATGGAAATGAATGCATCTCGCTGTGCTCTGTCACATTGTCTTTATAAATCATGTATTTTAACAGACTTGTGTACAACTACAGCTCATGTGCTCGTTAAGCTGAGCATAAAAACAGGCTTGTGATTCAAAATCTTTGCATCAACATCAAGATCTTGCACTTAAATATACATCACATTCTTAAATATACATAAGTAGTATTGGCAAATCCTTTCATATTTATTCCCAAAGCCTAGAAAATCCAGAATTTGGCCACTTTGCATTCAACTTTCCCGTTGATGTGATAAGAGAATACTAAATCCTTGTTGTCTTAATTAGAGTTTAGAGAAATAAAGCTGCCACGGCCTGCAGCTACATTGTAAGATAGGCGACTTTTGGGAAAACGGTTAATTAGTTGTAATGTTGCGTGTACTCAAAGAATCAAAACATGAACGCCTTTTTACAGTTGGAATTTACAATTTGTAACTTCGTCCCAAGACGGAGAGCTACTTTATTTCACATCTATGTTTCATCTTTGTCGGCCAATTCTCCAATGTGAAATCGGCGTAGACTTTTATGGAAGGTCTGAAGCGGTCTCATAATAACAAAACTACCTCATGATCTCAGCACATGCAGTCTTATCTTCCTTTGATCACAAAAAAATCACAAAAGTCTGGTTAACGTAAAATTACATTATACGTGTTGGAAAATAATTGCTAAAAATATGAAAAGACTGAACTATATAGTACTTCATTCTGGAGTTAGTTCCTCACTGCCTCACTATGTAAAAGCCTCTTTGTCTTTTTTACTGGGTCATTTATGTCGATTTAGTTCCTACAACCCACTGCACTTCTAACATTGATTTATTGGGTTTGGTCACATTTACATCTTTTTTACCACAATCTGCAACAGAGAATTGAGTTTTGTCCGTGCATTTGTTTCTAAGATGCTATTGTGTGCTTGTAGACTAAACGTGAACTTTTTCCGTTAACAGTGGTCTAAACCAATCTTGCGAGGATCCGTGGGGAGTTCATTGCCTCATTTGGGATGTAATTAATCTCTATTAAAACCCCATCCATCTCACTCCTTACCTGACCCACATCTCACATGCAATTTTGCGCTTGAGAACACAAACCACTGGGAACATGCTCGAAGAGGCGGTGAGGAAAAGGAAAGAACTGCTTTTCAGGAGGAGTAGGCGGAAGAGTTTAAAGACAGAAAAAAAGTACAGAGTGGAGATTTGCAGCAGATTAGACTGTTGTCAGGTTATTAAATAGGCGTTATCAGTCGCTGTAAGCCCCATAGATGTGTGTTAATAGGGTCCTACTACACCCAGTTGTAGGTTTTATCATCTATTCACATGGTAGATCACCAAAAGAAGGAATAAAAGAACACAACAGTGACTTCTAGCGACTGCGGTAATTATGGCAGAAGCAGAAGTCAGGATTCAATAATGAAAATAATTTAGTTGCAGCCAGCCAATTTCGTTAACAAAAACTATGACTAAATATGTTGGTCAGGGGACGATGGATGGGACACAAAACACAGGAAGTTCACCCAGGAGATCGTAGTTTGCGTCCCGTGTGAAACCAACAATGTGTTGTTGTCTTTGTGTACAAAGCTGTTTTAACCCACAACACTGTTTTTCCTTAAACATAACTAAGGTTGTTTTTGTTTTGCCTAAGCCTGAAGAAGTTGTAGTTTTGTTGCCTAAACCTAAAGAAGTTGTGGTTTTGTTGCCTAAGCCTAAATAAGTTGTGGTTTTGTTGACTAAACTTAAAGTATTTGTGGTTTTGTTGCCTAAGCCTGAAGAAGTTGTAGTTTTGTTGCCTAAGCCTGAAGAAGTTGTAGTTTTGTTGCCTAAACCTAAAGAAGTTGTAGTTTTGTTGCCTAAGCCTGAAGAAGTTGTAGTTTTGTTGCCTAAACCTAAAGAAGTTGTAGTTTTGTTGCCTAAACCTAAAGAAGTTGTAGTTTTGTTGACTAAGTAAGGGATAATGTACAGAGAGCCAGTCATTGTTGTGAATGACACCCCGACAGGGCGATGCTGTACCCCGACGCGGGCCCTGAAGGGGATTCTTTCACAACAATGACCCGCTAGCTGTACATTATCCCACTTATTACAGGGTTACTTACTAAAGAAATCAATATTTTGACACAAAAACAGCCACCAGAGTCCGACATCAGAACTGCACCCATAGCAACATGTGCTATAAAGAAATAGCAGACCGCAGAACGCCGTGATTGACTAATCAGAATCGCGTATTCAACACAGCTGTGTAATAAGGTGCTTAGAGCGACTGATAACGCCTATTTAATGGCTTGATAACAAATCGGATGCGATAGATGGCTGAAAAGGACTTAATCTTGTGACGCATAAAGGTTGTTTCACAAGAATAACGGCAGGCTGTGTTTTCTCTTTAACTGCGTACCTGTCTGCTTTTTTGTCTCTTCGTCCTTTTTTTCCCCTCTCGCCCAATCTCTCCGTCTCCCATCGCCTTTCAATCTCTGATCATCTAAACCCGGCTTAAGCCTCCATCTACTCTATCTGCCTCCCTCTCTCGCAGTTTCCCCTCTGTCTGATTCCCTTCTTACTGCGAAGCCCGAGCAATCCTCAGCAGATGCCTGAGAGACTGCTCGGCTGGCTGCATGCTGTTGACAGACAACACAGCTTTAAATGTGGAAACAAGGCTATTTCGAGCAGGCTGCATGGAATGCATGAATTTATAGACAGAGAGAGAGACGTTTCCTTTGCACTTGTTTGACATTCTTCTCCGAACTTGTCAACACAAAATGCTTTGTAAGAACAGCATGGAGGAAAATGCAAACATTTTGTGCCTGTCACGGTAGAGGCTTTTATCCCGAGACATTACACACAGTGCACATGGATACGCGTCGAGAAATCAGCTGCTATTGATCTGGATTACACAGCAGCCATCTTACATTTACTAATTGCCTGTAGCTCAGAGCATTTGTTACCAGTTCGGCACAACCAAGTTAATAAATCACTGCCAATTCAGTTAATATCCACATAAAATGCCACTTTCTTGACCAGAATTACTATAAACTTCAACAACATAACACAAATTCAGATATAATTCGATCAGGCAGAATACCACCATGAGTCCTCATTATATTTAAGCTTGACACTTCGACACAAATTCATTTCTTTTACCTCCTCGCTGACAAAAAAAAAAGGCAGAATCGTCATATTTTCGGGGCTTTGGCCATCATCTCTATCGAGTTATAATTATGCTCTCGCAATGCTGCAATATTGCTTAAAAGAATGAAACAGCTCAGCATCCCTCGGAATAACGTCCAATTCGCCCCTCAAGCAGTAGACCAGAGTCTCAGAGTCCCATCACAGACTTGCAACTAACGTTTACCTTTTTATTTACCATAACCAGGATTTTTGTTAAACTTAACCAGGTGTTTTAGATGCCTAATTTTTCTATATTTAATTATTCTCCAATATCCCCAAATCAATGTAATGGGGCGACTCCTCTGGTTGCAAAAAGAAGTCTGATTGTATAGAAGTCTATGAAAAAATGAGCCTACTTCTCACTTGATTTATTACCTCAGTAAACATTGTAAACATGAGTTTATGGTCCCAACCGCTAGTTTCAAGTCTTCTTTAATCCAACATGATGTTCATTTAGTAAATTATGGTTTCATTTAGAGTCAAGTAGACCATAAAGCGGGGATGCTTTAGGGCGTGGCTACCTTGTGATTGACAGGTCGCTACCACGGAGTTGTTCGGTCTGGGAGTTGTCTGTGTTTTCGTCTTAGAACTTTAACTCTTTCACAATGTGTTTTCAGTTCATGGAAGTTAATTGTGACATTTTGGTCGCCTAAAAATGTCTTATTCATTGTTCGGTGTAGCTCCACCCTCTTGTGTCACTTCTGGTTGCAAAAAAACAAGATGGCGACGGCCAAAATGCCGAACTCGAGGCTTCAAAACGGCAGTACACAAACCAATGGGTGACATCCCGTTGACTACGTCCACTTCTTATATACAATCTACGGTTGGAAGAAGTACTCACATCCTTTACTTAAGTAAAAGTAGAAATGCCATAGTCTAAAAATATTCCTAAATTCAAAATGTTACATAAGTAAAGCACAGAAGTATTAACAGCAAAATGTATTTAGAGCCTATTGAAAGTATAAAAGTATGAGAATGGCTCTTTCACAGTGTTATATTGTTAAATAATATATTATTCTGTTTTTACCCCTAAACAAATACATGTAAGAGCATTTTAATGATGTAGTTCATCAATGTGGAGCCAACTCTAGATGCTTTGCATACTATACTATATTAATAATATAGTACTGCGATAGATCATATCATGTTAGCATATTATATGTTGTTTTTTTTAATGTAAAAAGCAATTAGTAACTATTAAGGCTGTCAGTTGATTAAGATATTTAATCACAATTAATTGCACGATTGCCCATAGTTAGTCGTGATTTATCGCACATTTTTTATCTGTTCAAAATGTACCTTAAAGGGAGATTTGTCAAGTATTTAATACTCTAATCAACATGGGAGTGGACAATTTTATTGTGCTGCTTTATGCTGCTTTAAAACTACAGAACTGCGGTCAAACATGTAGAGCAACGGACTCGCCACGTGATCTGATTAGTTTTTACGTAATTCTCGACATGATGTTGCTCCGCCTGACCTTCCGTAATCACGCCATCTCCCTTGTCAGCTCCTCTATCTACACCATCCCCTGCACTGATAAGCCGTTTGCAGTCCTTCCCATCCATCACACAGATCCAGGCTTGAACGCGGAGGTACACAGCTAAAAAAAAAAAAAAAAAGAAAATGACTGACAATGTGAAGCCTGAATAGATGAAAAATCCAGCGCGGTGTCAAGGCTAGCTTTGCGGAAAATTCGATCAAACCTCGAGTGTCCGGGAGATTAATAGCTGCCATTATTCACCCCTCGACTCCAGGTGCTCTGTTGGTTACGTCAGTGGTTTATGCATGCGGGTGAAAGAAAAAGGATATTACCTCTGCAGAGACGGATAAAAAGTTTTCGGCGATAATCAAACACCAAATTCAACAAAGTGCTCAGAAAAGCAGAGGGGGGGAGAAACTCAATTACCCAGCAGGCCGAGGTCACATGTGTAGCGCAAGGTCAGCCGCTACATTACATCAGAGGCTTCTTCCTCCCTCCTATCGCTTCCAATTTACTTAATACAGGAGTTCTTCTTCCGCGCGCCCTGGAAGATAATCGACAATGAAATTAAGTGGCGGTGGGCCCGTGTCAGTGGGGGATTGTGGGGGATGTGACGGCTCAGGGCTGATGGGAGATAATCGCGGGACACAATAACCGCTGCCAAGAGAATTGCTGCGGGCTTCTTTATGGTCGTAATAAGCGTAACCTTGTCTGGCACTGTAAGGTAAGTCCAATACACTAACATTTTGTTTTGGGGATGCACATAAATACAAAGCTACACACATAACGTCGCACTAGACAGAAGTGCACATGTGAATTATGTCACTGTCAGCTCCGACTCCCGCACCCCCCGGGGCAATATCGAAGGAGTGTACACCGACCCAATCATGACAAATCACCCTTTTCACTGGCTGTCCCACCTCAGGGGGGTTGTAACAACAGTGTCAGCTCAGATGAGGAAGGAGGCGACTCACCGACACGGAATCGGTGAACGTGGCGACCCGCTTTTACTTTCATGTGCTTTATTTCATCACGCCCTTTGAGGTTTTAGTCGCAGCCGAGCAAAGTTTCTCAGATCTCGACTTTAATCTCGCTGGTTTTTCGCTGCTGAACCGGTGGGGGGATGGGGTGTCATTCTGGGTGAACAGCTGGCAGGTTGATGCAGTTTAATCTCACAATTTGTGTGACATTGAGTTTCAGTGTTTTGACATGGACTGCTGGGATGTTTATAGCGCATTAGGAGAGCAGCCAACACTCACTTTTCAGCATTTTTTTTTCAGCAAGTCCTTTCCTCTTGTTTGCGTTCAGCTGGCTGACTAAACACTGTAAAAGACCAGTGTCTGTCAGGACTAATTACTTATGCAAATAGGCACAGCACAGTAATTACACCCTGCCAACAGTACAAACACACGCGCACATGTTGTAACCACTGTGAAGTCCACCCTTGCGAGGTAAACCAGCAAAACCATAATTGTTATACAGATTAAAAAGCTTAACACTTTTTTACACAAGTGTTTAGCGGCCCCACCTGACCCACAAATATTAATATTACTAGCTCACAAAGCGAGATCATCTTGTATGTCTTTTTTTATAATTACTGTAAAATACAGGGGTTCTCAACCTGGGGGTTGGGAACCCTCAAGGGGTCCTAAGATACATCTGAGGGGTCACCAGGTGTTTAAAGCTCCACCATAGAAATAGAACAGGAGTTGAGTTGGCATTGAACTTTTTACCGTGGTCATTTGACTAGAACAAAAGAAAATGGCGGGACGAGTGCGGACACGGCTCCCGGAGACGGATGGCTGGCTAGTTAGCTAGGTAGCATGTCCTTCTCCGGAGTGGTGGGGAGTGAGTTAGAGGGACCGTCCCAGTGCTGCCACTGGCCGCCGACTCACTCGCTGTTCAGCTCATTTTTTGTAACCAGTGTAGCATTAAAACATGGTGGAATTAGCAAGCTAGCTCAGAGCATAACCTTTATTGGTATGGCTCTGGACACAGTCACTATGAGGGCCTGTCCGTCACTGCAAAACCTACGATAGAAATACGTCTGCGATGAGTTTCCAAAATGCTACAGTATCACCATCTACTGTGATGTACAGGAAATAGCTTTAATTTGTAATTGATTTATCCTTAATTCTTTCAGGAGACTCGTTTTATTCCGCATCCTTGTTGCCGCTATACTCAGGCCACCCTTTCATGATTTCACACGGCATCCAATCAATGTAATGTGTGATTAGTAACTACTGTTTTTCCTTTTTTTTTTTTATTCCTCACAGATAAACTATCAGCGCTGAGGGGGCACTTATGATCTGTGAGGCTCGGAAAGAGCTCCTCCCAAGGATTAAGGCTCTTTGGAGTAATGATCGGTAGGCTATTACTGTTGTAGAGACTAACTACACTTCATTCTTGATTACTTAAATTTAGTTTTCCATTTAATGTAGTTTGACTGTAAGAACGTTAGACAGGTAATTTTACTTGAAAATCTGTTGTTCAGCTTCTCGTTATAAATGAGAATTTTCTCACTTTAACAATATCATTTTCACAATCTAACAACATATTGCTTACGTAATAATGACCTATTTTTGTAATGGTAATATTAGGAGAATAAAGTCATAATATTACTAAAATAAAGCCATAATATAACGAGAAAATAAGTCGTATAATTACAAGAATAAAGTCATTTTACGCAAAAAAAAAGTCGTAATATTACGAGAATAAAAGAAAATAACACGTAAAATTACTTGGGTATGTACTAGTTGTACGTTATATGTCATGTATAATAACGACAAAGAAATGATGCCTGCATCATGGGGTAGAATACTACAGAAATAATGAGAGCCAACCTGTTCCTTCTAAATTCATGAACACAGATGGTAAACAGCAGCCGTTGCTCCGCAGGAAAGCACCGAGA
Organism: Helicolenus hilgendorfi; assembly: GCA_916700815.1. Lineage (NCBI taxonomy): Eukaryota > Metazoa > Chordata > Actinopteri > Perciformes > Sebastidae > Helicolenus > Helicolenus hilgendorfi. The sequence continues at coordinate 14,747 of CAKALG010044607.1, forward strand.
TGGTATTTCTGCAAATTGCACGTTTCAATATCAAAGGCCCCGGTAACAGACTGATGTCTTGGTTTAGTTATTCTTTCAAAATCAGTCTTCCGCAGCTCACTGAGTGGGATGTCAGAGCCGTGTAGCGCACCAAGCGCTCAATGAGCATCAGCCGAGCTCGCAGGTTGTCAGCCGAGTATCACGGCAAGGTCAATCATTGCCTCGTTTGCTGAAAAGCTATTTGCTAATCCAGGCTAATGGGCCTGTTCAGAGACTGTATCTGATTGAGAATTTTGCTCTCAGACAGCATACGATTTAGACAGCAGCACATTAATGTTATCGCGGGTTCTTTCAAGGGGGATTGAACAAGGGGATTTCTCAGGGAGTCCAAATGAGTAATATCGGCCGAGGTGCAACAAATCACACGAGGTTACAGGAAAGGTGGCGGCTCCGGGTTCCCAGGAGCAGCAGCTGCATCAACAATGAACGCCAAGCCGTGATAGAGTTTAATATGGCTGTCCACGCGCCGGGTTTATTCATCCCAGTGGGGATATTTCCTTATCATCGGGGTCAGCAGAGCGAAGCTCCCAAAGAGCTCGTAACGCGGCATCTCTGGATTAAAGACGACAGAGTGTCTCACCCTGCTTTCCTAATGATTCAGGAGATTGATCGTACACTTCATACATGTGAATCACGCTCTTCTGCTGAGCAACAACCAAGGTCAAAGTGCGGCACAGATAGCTCAGCATCAGATCTGATCCAGATTGGCGTGCATGTAAACAGAATGCTGTGCTTTTATTCTCGGCCTCGCGTTCAGATCGTTTCCACCGAGTCTCCGAGGTGCGTTTGTTTTAAACAAACAAATGTGAGCGATCTCGGCAAGCTGTGCAGATTTTATTCATAAATGCTGAATGGCACATTAGCAAGGTTCACATCTGTGCCCCTAAAATGAAAAAGAAATACACCAGGAAAAACCATTATACGAAATAATCACCTTGATTTTAAGATTCACACATCCCTGTTATTTAGAGACGGAGAATTCGGGGTGACAAAGGTCTGCGCTAAATGCAAGCTGAGCTGCTTAAACCGCCTCGTGAAAAAGCCTCCACAACTTGCCTGCAGAAACTTAAATTACCATTTGAATGCTTCAGTAATGGAGAGGCTTACCCGAGGCCAGCCGCGGCGTTTACAACTTAACAATACTCACAGGTTATAATTTGCAATTTATGTCTTGCTGTTATAATTGTGATTTTTTTCATCAGGTGTATTCACCATCGCGAAGATAAAGAGGAAATTGAGTTCTGGTTTTAATAGAGGCGTAATGTTCATTCGTATGATTCCAACACTGCATGCAGAATACTAGATGGTCTCTACACAATGGAGTACATCTGAAAGGTCACCATGGAGGTGCAAAGTGATTATAAAGTCTTATCTTTGAGAGTAAGAATGAATGAATGCAGGGTTTATACCGGAATCCTGAAGTTAAATTTCACACACCTTCCACACTTATATTGATGACTAACAACAAACGTATTAGAGCCCTTACCCTGTGGGTCACAGTATCTCTGTTATTGGTGCTGTAATAATAATTATGATAATGAAAAGCTTTAATGGTAATGACGGTCATCAGTAATGATGAAATTAGGCTCATGTTCTGTTGTAGATCCTTTTCACTTCCCCTTGGGTTAATGATACATCTTCAAAAATGGATTTATTTTTACAGTGGCCGCTGTAATTTCAGTTTTATGACACTGACCGTGTTTGAGCCCGACCGAAAAAAAGACATGAAGCCGAAGCAGCTTTTAATGTTTGCCCTGCCTTCCTGTGTTAACGCTGGAAGAATCAAAGTTCAGACACTAATTACCGTTCGTATGAAAGCCACGATAATGCACAAGGCATTTATCGTGCAATACGAATGCATTCGTGTAAATCTGCCATGCTCAGAGCTATTGACGTAGAATAAAAAGTGAGGGTCCAACAAACACAGGACTTTCAAACCAGGAGACCGCTGTTTGAGTTTTGTTTTGCTTTGTAAGTTACATTAGTGGCGTGTTTTTTTAGTGACGTTTGTGACGTGTTTTCAGTACTTATATGACGTTGTTTCCGTACTTATTTTACTTAGTTTACAAACTTATTTTCAAACCTAAGTGAGTGGTTTTGTTGCCTCAACCTAAACTGCAGACATTACCGTTTTTTTGTTGTGTGGTGTAGGCTACAAATGACACGCGAAAAGGTTCAAATGTGTGCGTGACATGCGGAATGTCCGTGGAATGTCGTGCTATTTATACGCCTTCTAGCAAGACTGGGTTGCAAATTACATAACCTAATAACAATTTCATGATAACGAATCTAGGACCAAATGCAGCTCTGCGTTCAATTCTACTAGTATTTGCCATCACCGCACTTTTACACACAATTTTAGTTTACATACTTATTTTAAGGCTAATGTTTTCCCTAAACCTAACAAAGTGGTTTTGTTGCCTAAACCTAACTGCGAATGTTACTGTAGTTTTGTTACGTGTCGTAGGCTACAAATAACATGCGAAAAACGACGTACAAATGACACGCAGAATGTCCGTGTAATTTCGTGCTATTTATACGCCTTCCCGTGAGACCGGGTTGCAAATTACAAACCTAATATCAGATTCATGATAACAAATCTCGGATCAAACATTTTTATTTGCTTATGCAGCTCTGTGTTACATTCTAGTATTTGTCTTCACCCCACTTGTTGTTTTGTGTCTGCTAAAGGTCAAGCATGGGTTTTCAGAAGTGAATAATATTCTAAGTTAAGAGGACACTTCAACAGGGCTGCCGAACAAAGCAGCCTTTTAGCACGATTGAGCTTTTGAGGGAAGACTCGAACCGCAAACACACACTTAGCAGGAACATAACCTTCAGCTGCTCCCCGAGATTAAACGCAGAACTTTCTCTTTACGCTCTCTCTAGCCTGAAGCCAGGTCTTCTAATTTCTTCTCTTTCACTGCAACATTTAAATTCTGACTCAAGACACCGCCGCCCCAAGGCCAACTATTGACAAGCGAAAAAACAAGGGGTCCTCCTCCTCCGTCTTATTTACTGTTACTGCAAGCCAACCAATTTGCCAGCCATCCTCTCACTGAGCTGTAATGGCTTCTTGACTGTCAGCGCTTTAAATCCTTCGGAGACCCACTGTCCGGCACGCGGCACGTGAGGCCAGGCCGGCAAAACAAATTATCCTTATGGGAAATTAAAGGGGGGGCGGATGTAATTATGAGAGGCGCACACATGCGAATGCATCTAAAGTGAGTTTACTTTGTGACCCAACCGTCAATATTCTTTTTGAGCTTAATTAGTTTTTAAAGTTTTATTAGAAATTACCATGAAGAATTTACAATTAGCAGCCCGGCAACATTTTGGAATCAGAAAAGAAGCAGTTTATAATATTCTCTGTGTTCGCCTTGGCTTGTTTATGTGGACCGAGATCATACGGAAGGAGGCTTGCTTATCACACCCAGCAGAGACACGTCCCCTCAGCCCGCGGCGCCTGTTTTCATCAATCAGAATCGCATTGACACTACATGGCACAAAGTCAAACCGCGTCCTCTCGCTGAATGAATTGGCATGGGAAGCGGCGAGATTAGATCGCATCTAAGGAATGCTAATTTACCTGGAGTCTGGGTCTGGAGATGTTGTGATTAAAGACTCAATTTCCCAGAGGTCAGTGTGGTGTGATCACATATTACCAACTAACTGATGGAGTGTCTCTGACATCTGCACTCTGACGGCGCGGCTGTCACGAGCGGCGCCGTCAACACCTGTTAACACGGAATAGAGAATGAAACGGCCGCGCGGGAATTAAATATTCCTGTCAGAGTCAGAGAATTCACTCAGTCACGGAGTTCTTAAGTAGCTGTGTTATGCTATCAAACTGCTTATTCATGGTTTAAAAGGTAGAGGGAGAGGCCTACAGCAGCTCTCAGCTATAAACGGCTAAGCCCTGAAATGCCGCCATCCGGCATTATCTTCACATAGCAGGAAGCCCTGCCATGCATTATCCCAACATGTGTCTCAGAGGAAGGCAGCAGTGTTTTGCAATGCGGTTGTGATTTGCCGTGCTGGTACTAACACTGACAGCGCTTTTCTGTGTTTATTACATATCATCTTGACTGACGGTTAGAAAAATTAATTTATCGTTTAGAATTAAACGCCCGTACTTTTTTTTTTTTACCCTATTAAATACTAATCACATGTATTTAACGGGTTTTTTTCAGAGCACGCTATTCATTTTTAGGTGGATTTCCTACAGTTCCTTCCAGCCAGAATGTGATTTGTATTCATTTCTGCTGCCGGGTGCTGAGACCGAAACTCACTCGAGACGTATAATCCATCACAGCGACCGTTTCCTTGCCCTTGTTTTGCCGTCAAAATTATTCCATCATAATGCAGTTGGAAGCTGGAGTCGTTTTCTCTCATTTAGTGGTGCAATATATGGAGGCCCAAAACCGACAAAAAGGCAGTAAAGGTTTTAACTGAATTAGGGCTGTCTGATGATTCAAATATTGAAACGCGATTAATCACACATTGTTTACATGTTCAAAATGTACCTTAAAGGGAGATTTGTCAAGTATTTAACACTCTTATCAACATGGGAGTTGGCAAATATGCTTGCTTTATGAAAATATATGTATATATTTATTATTGTAAATCAATTAACAACACAAAACATTGACAGATATTGTCCAGAAACCCTCACAGGTACTGCATTTAGCATAAAAAATATGCTCAAATCATAACATGGCAAATTGCAGTGCAACAGGCAACAACAGCTGTCAGTGTGTCAGTGTGCTGACTTGACTATGACTTACCCCAAACTGCATGTGATTATCATAAAGTGGGCATGTCTGTAAAGGGGAGACTCGTTGGTACCCATAGAACCCATTTTCATTCACATATCTGGAGGTCAGAGGTCACAGGACCTCTTTGAAAATGGACATGACAGTTTTTCCTCGCCAAAATGTAGCGTTATTGGTCCAGAGACCTCACATGATCACCAGCTTAGCTCCACCCACATCCAACCTGAGCACAGGTCTAATTAGCTTAACTGAAAACACCTGTGGGGTGTTTAAAATGCATTAGAACTACAAAAAGATGACTGACATGACCACAAACAGGTAAACTTCCATTGTAGTATATATTATTAGAGATTTAATTACTCCACGGCATAATTCACTGTTTCAAAACTATTAAACAAAACTGGTTTTCATCAGCCATAACTTTGCTTCGAGGAAAGGGGAAATACACAGATCTTGTTGGGCTGGCAATCAAACACTCGCAGCATTTGCGAGCAGTCAAGTGGCCACTTGTGTGTGATGTGTCTCCAGTAGCTGCCAACAGCGTCCAGGTGCTCGTTACGACTGAAGTTTATCAGCGCTCGCTGGGACACGCTTGATTTATGAGGCCGTTCCTCGTATTCACAGTAATGCATGGCTCAGACACTCTGATGGTTTTACACATAAAGCATAAACAAATACAGCACTAAAGTTACAGTCAGATGAAAAACAAACACATTCAGGAGCTGGGAGGAGGAATATACATCTGATGAAGCAATTAAATGTAATTATCTAGTAGCACATATACATAAGACGCATAGTAGGACATTGTTTTGAATCGTTTCTGTCTAATAAAATGTTAAAAAAAAAGAGAAGATTGATAAGCTAAAGCTCACAAGTGATTAGCTAGCCTCGGTCCAAGTTAGCACTGCTAAAAACTCTGTAAAGTTGTCACATGGTTTTACTGGATTTTTCTTTTTATGCACATTATGCGGCGAAAAGTTGTTTTCCGGAACAAGATCAGTTTTCTTAACTTTTCGCCCCGCGAATAAAGACATCGATCAAACAAGTTGTGCGGAACAAGTTCAGTTGCGTTATTTCTAACTGTTGTTTTTTTCATAAGTACTTACAACGCAAATATTACGCCGCGAAAAAGCGTTGTAATTTTTTTCCGGAACAAGATCGATTCTCTGATCTTTCGCACCGCGAATAAAGACATCAAACGAGTTGTGCGCAACGAGTTGAGTCGAGTTATTTCTAACTGCTGTTTTAGTCATGAATACTTACAACGTGAATATTACTCAGCGAAAAAGGGACGTACTTTTTTTCGGAAAAGGTCAATTTTTCTGAGCTTTCGCACCAGGAATAAAGACATTAACCAATCGCGTTGTGCGGAACTGGGTTGAGTTGCGCCTATATTTATGAAACAACAACACAGAGGTTCCATCGTCCGAACCAGAGCGGCAAACTTTATTCCTCCTTTCAACCTTGACAAAGGTAACGCTCACCGGATCCACTTTCACAATAAAACCCTAGATATAATATTTTATTCATGAGCGAGTATTTCGCCTTTTCGTGACGCTTATTTGTCACGCTACAGGTGTGTAAAGGTCTTAAATCTTGGCAAGAGAGCAAAAGGGCGTAGTTCCGGAAATGTTGCATTTTGTCAAAACCATTGATAAAAGGATATATTAAATATTTTTTAT